>WBMW01000871.1:346444-367900 GCA_013396635.1 Penelope pileata
AAAAAAAGCAAGAAGTACCTAGAGAAAAGTGTAGGAGGTCTCTATAGGTCTCGGTAATCTCCAGTATTAGTTGGAGATGTGGTTTGTGTTTTAATTTACATACTGAACCTTGGCTGAGGAGATCTGAAATGCTTGTGTCAATATATATAACTGATTTATCTGTGAGATCTTTCTAACCTGTGCATCATAACTGCTACATGGTGTGTTGAAATGTTTAAAGCCGCAGATGGATGCTGATAGATGCCCAATAAAAAATATTTAGTTTCATAATACGTACAAAATATTGTAAGCACAGCTTATAAACAGTCAAGCAGTACAAGCAGTAGCAACTCAAATAACAGATATGTCCTTATGAGACTATTAGAAGTTTTCAACAGTAGAAAATTCTGCTGTATGGTGTCAGCTGCTATATAGATACAAAAATATTAAGATGATCTTGACTCATATATACCATTTCAAAACCAAATTCAAACTCCAGGTATCAACTTGAAATCTTTGAATTTTGTTCCCACGGGGCATGTTTTTTTCACTTTTGTGCTGTAATCTGTCACTCCTTTTTTGCACTAATAAATGTATTTCCTGCCTTCACGAAACAGCAACAGTAATTATAATAATTGTGCATGTATTGCACAGCAGTGGATGTGTTCTTTCCAAATATTCCATTTGTATAGCTTCCTTTAGGTGCAGGTGGACTAATGAATATGATGGTAGAATTGAACCTAGTTCTTAGTCTACTTTTTTGTTTGTTTGTTTTTTACTGTGATACAGAGTCCTTATAGGTTTCAAGCACTGTTAGGATCAAAAAT
The DNA here is from genome assembly GCA_013396635.1 of Penelope pileata. Lineage (NCBI taxonomy): Eukaryota > Metazoa > Chordata > Aves > Galliformes > Cracidae > Penelope > Penelope pileata. Next base: position 347,251 of record WBMW01000871.1, read on the forward strand.
AACTTACTTGTTTTGCTCTAATACTATAAATTTCTGATCCTTTTGTATTTTTTTTCATGTTTAGATTTTTTTTTCCCCTTCATTTGTTTTCTAAATTAGTACAAAACATTAAACCACAAGATGAGCCTTCAAAGTAATGTTCCCTTTATCCTGATGTATCTTATGGATGTAGATAGTAATAGCAGCACAGGAAAAAGTGAATATTTGCAAGCTTGAAGAAAACATTCTCACAACTTTTTCTTCTTAGAGGATGAAATTCACATATGCTAAGGAGTCAAAAATATATATTTTTTTTTTTGATACAAGATTTGGTATTTTTTTGTTGTTGTTGTCAGATTCCTTTTCTCCTTAAGTCATGTGATACAATTTCATCGGGTATTCAAAGCAAGTGCTTTATTCAATTCAGCGATGATGCACCCATATATGAAATGAGTGTGTGTATGTATGTAATAGATGTAGCTTCTGGTAGTTTTAAAGATATTCAGAAATGTCACTATGGACTCTCTGTTCTCAGTTAATTAATTCAACTGCATTTATGGCATGGTGGCACCAGTTCATATCAGGTTAGGAACAGTTGTTTGATTTTTATCTGAAACACAGGAACTTAATTGGTTTGGATAGAAAACAGGAGATAGTTTACAAGATGAATTTAGCTGTAAGGAACATTTTCACATCTCCATTGAGGAAAGTTGAGTGTGGGATTTGAGTATGCTGGCTTGCTAGTCAAAAGCTTGTTTCAGACTTGTGGGGATGTTGCCAGAAATTGCAACAGAAATTGTAAATTGCAGTGATTTTGATAGCAGTGGTTGTGATAGAAGGTAGTTATTGGAATATCTCTGAAGGGAGGCATACTAGTTTTTTGAGATACTGCTACTCTTTGTACTTGCATTTTTATCCCTCTTGTGTGTAGTTCAGATCTAAAATATGTAGGGTTTTTTCTCCCTTTTGTCTTGTATACCCTTAATTTATTTTACCAACTGCTGAAATCCCTTATATGTAGAGAAGTTTCCACTTCAAAACTTTGACTCTTCCTCATTCCCTTGCTCCCTTTTTCATTGTACCCTGTCCTTGACGTTTTAAAAAAAAAAAAAAAAAGAGAGAGAGAGAGAGGTATTTATGACATGGCACGGATTTCCTTTATAAGGTAAATTAAGTGCCATAAGATCAGAAAAAAATACTGCTCAGATTATTATTTGTAAATGTACATTTCCCACCTTCTACAGCAACTTTGTGCATATTCATTGTGATAACTCCTAGAAATGATAGCTTTCTTAAAGAATGAAACAAAGTTGCATTTTTTAGCAGTTAAGATTTATTTCATTTTTTTGTTTTGTAGTAAGTTGTGTTTTGGTTGGTCCTTTAATATAGATTTCCCCTTATTTTTTCAGATACTTAAAGCTTCAAAAGAAAAGTCCCTACATCAGGAGGACCAGCCCTAACCATACGCTACAAAGGGGAGCAGATGGTTGTAATAGATCTTACGATGTAATTACCGAGCAGTTCAGGGTTTGGGGAGCAAACACTAAGATATTGTAAATGGATTGTAGCCAACTGTCATTTTAGTAAGCTTTTTTTAACACTTGTTTAATTTACATTCCTGTCTGATATTTTTTTTTTGGGGGGGGTCAGGTTTAGTGAATTCATTAGTTTTATTTTTCTTCTGTGTTCATGACAGAGTTGCGACTTTGAACTACACTTCATATGTGCTGTTCAAACAGTTGTTAATATTCTATTTATAATGTAGCAGCAAGTACATTTTTTCAGATTTTAATATATATCTTTTGTTGTGGATTCATACAGTGTGTACAGAGCATTTTGGTGAAAGGAAACTTAAAATATTATGAATTTTTAAATGTTTTATAACTGCTGATATAGCATGCAGCCTAAAGCATTTTATTGGAAACACTAATCAGGCACACTCTATGCTGTGAAGTTTGACTTGTATCTCTTTGCACTGACATTATGTCAACAGACAATACATCATGTTCAGGTGATTTTACAAAGTCTAACAATATTCAAATTATGTATGTTTAATTCATAGTAGTAAAAGGCAGGGTACTAAATTACTTCTTTTTGGAAACCTTTCCTATTCGAATTGGCAATTTATATTTAAGTGCGTTTGATTCTGAAGCAAGATTGTCTTGAAACTATGTAATAGCCCAGCAGGGAGTCAGTGTAAATTGAAACAGAGCTGAGTCACCAGAATCAGGTTGAGTTCAGGAAATTTCTCCGATTTTCATACTAATTTCAAAGCTGGATTTAAGAAATCTTATATTCAGTGAATTATGCAAACTGTAGAAACTCAATCTTAGGAAAAATAATCCTGTTTTTCAGAATCAGAATGTAGGGCCTGCAATTGTAAACGCCCTTGTAAATGGTACAGGTCTGAAATTTAGGCTTTAAGTGATTTAGAATTTTAATATTACAGGTGTACTCTTCACCTGTGCTGTGCTGCTGTTCCACAATTACGAAGACCTATTTTATTTTTTGACAATTTGCGTGCATTCCTTTTTGGCTCAGGAATATTGCTATGTCTTTTAAGAAATTACCAAGTCTGATATGACAGGAGAAAAAAAAAAAAATATTTAACAGCAGTTGCCTTTCGGTCAACAGGGAGATCTTAAATTTCTGTAACACTGTTTTGAAGTCAGGTTTTCAGTTGCTTGCATTTATAGTTAAAGGGACATCTCATATGCTGGCTTTTTTTGTTTGGGATTTCAGTAAGACTCCACTTAAGTGAGTGTTACATCTGATTAATAAACGTAGAAGATGTCCCAAAGTGATATCTTTAGACTTTTCAAGAAAGCAATAATACTTTTAGACTGTGATGTGGTTTAGGATGGGATGTTCTCATAAAATTACCTGTGATTGTGAATTGCATAGCAATAATTTTTACAAAGCCATATTTTGTGATGCAGCTTGGTAATAATTTTAGAATGGTGAATTGAGGACTTTTATATAACAGTGGCAGCCTATTTGTAGAATTATGGGACTGTGAGAGTGTATTATGCTGTGATCAAATTTCTAGTATTTTGTAACTGAGTATGTGTTTTTTACGTGCTTCATGTTTACAAAAATATGCCAAGCTGGGCAATGTCAAGAGAACTATTACAAAAAATGTTTATTTCGTCTGTTTTAATATTCGACTGCAATAAAACACAGAAGATTATCCTTGTCTTCCTAGTGTCATTATTTTTTCCGAAGTGCAATATATACTAACTATGAGGATAAATATTTGTCTTGGCTAGTAACAAATGTTGTTATTTTCCAAGTTAATCAGCTGGTTTTTTAAAAAATATACTTGAAAGTAAAACTTACAAAGAGGAAGAAATCTAGCAAGCAGAAATAATTTTTAGTTTTAGGTGGCAGTATGTGATGTTTAGGTGGCAGAATGTGCATTACTCTAAGGTCTCTGCCTTTTCACAGAATCACAGAATTGCAGGGGTTGGAAGGGACCTGGAGAGATCATCGAGTCCAACCCCCTGCCAGAGCAGGTTCCCTACAGCAGGTTGCACAGGTAGGCGGCCAGGCGGGTCTTGAATATCTCCAGGGACGGAGACTCCACAACCTCCCTGGGCAGCCTGTTCCAGTGCTCTGTCACCCGCACTGTGAAGAAGTTCTTCCGCATGTTGGTGCGGAACTTCCTGTGCTCCAGCTTAAGGCCATTGCCCCTTGTCCTGTCCCCACTGACCACTGAAAAGAGGTTCCCCACCTCCATTTGCCTCCCGTAACTTAAGATACTTATAAACATGGATCAGGTCCCCTCTCAGCCTTCTTTTCTCCAGGCTGAACAGACCCAGCTTACTGAGCCTCTCCTCACAAGGGAGATGCTCCAAGCCCTTTATCATCTTTGTGGCCCTCCGCTGGACTCTTTCCAGGAGGTCCCTGTCTTTCTTATACAGGGGAGCCCAGAACTGGATACAGTGCTCCAGCTGAGGCCTGACCAGGGCAGAGTAGAGGGGGAGGATCACCTCCCTCGACCTGCTGGCAATACTCTTTTTAATGCACCCTAGGGTCCCATTGGCCTTCTTAGCCACCAGGGCACACTGCTGGCTCATGGCCAACCTGTTGTCTACCAGGACCCCCAGGTCCCTCTCTGTAGAGCTCCTCTCCAGCAGGTCATCCCCCAGCCTGTACTGGTACATGCGGTTATTCCTCCCCAGGTGCAAGACTCTACACTTGCTTTTGTTGAACCTCATCAGGTTCCTCTCTGCCCATCTCTCCAGCCTGTCCAGGTCTTGCTGGATGGCAGCACAGCCTTCTGGCGTGTCAGCCAGTTGTTGTGTCGTATTCCTTCTTTTGGACTATTTGCTATTAGGGAACTAATTCAGCTTGAATTTTGCCCACAATATGTAATTTTTATTTGTAGCTTAAAATGGGTGAGAAATTACTCTTTAACAAAGGTAAATGTGTGGGGGAAGTAAGATAACTATGTTTCACAGAAACATTCTACGTTATGGTCCATAGCCTAAGCAAGGGTGTCTACTCTAACACCACCCTAACAAGGGTGTTGTGTCTATGCAATAGTGCTTCAAAAAAAGCTTCCATTAGTTCTTAAGTCCTCAAACAATTCTGTATTTTAATGTTGAAATATATCTGAATAAAGAACTGCAATTAAAAAAAAATAAAAATTACCCCCAAAATAACATCTTTGTTTTCATATGCTATGTTGCTTCTTGCTTTATCTCAATCCATAAAATCTTGGATTTAGTTACTTTTTGTAGAAGTCAAGAAGAAATACCAAAAAGAAAGGAAAATTTAAGATAAAAGCAGCATAGTATATTATTTTAATACTGAAGATCTTCTACAGTTATGACTTTTTCACATTCTCAGTAATTGAAAATGTATCATAACCCTTTTCTTTCTAAGAAGTAAAGAAAATGGGTAACTCTGGCTGTTGGAAAGATACTGAAAAATGTCATGGTTTTTACTGAATGTCTCTATGCATTTTCTAGTGCTTGAAAAAATTATGTGTTAATGCCACTGTATTGTACACTTACTGTGTTGATTGGGATACATGTCAATGCTACAAGATATGAAATATGTTTTAGTTGTGACTTAGGTCATTAATTCATAAGCACTCAAAAATTTAGACTTCTTACAATGTGGAAAATAAATTTATTTTTTATAGCAGAAACCATCTTAGAAATACCTGGTGCACGTGTTGCACTATGATAGCAGTTCTAGTCTAGATAGACTAGTTAAAACAATTTTGTCTATAATTTTGATCCAGATTTATTTTGATTAAAATAGAATTTGAGTAATGGATGAGAGTGGTTTGAGGAGCTACTGACAAATTTTTAGTTTGAGCTATGACTAGTTTAAGTTGACTAAATAATCTTGAGATTTACTATCATAACCCTGTCTTTGAGACTGAGCATGTTTTTAGTTCTTAGTTCAGTATGATGGGAGCTGAGGGAAACAAGGTCTACAGAGCTAGCAAGATCAAATTTTGTTAAGCTTCAAGAGCAGCAACCTAGAAGAATCTGGAGTAAATAAAGATCGTTTGAGAGGCTTTATTGAAATTGATGACAGCTAATTTAACTGAATGGATAAGAGAACTGAGAGAAATTGTCCTGCTGCATAAATAGGTATAGACAACTGTACATAGTTTATTGTATGAGCCTCAGTAATAAGAATGTGAAGCTGGTCAAGAAATGGGAGGCAAGAGCATGTTTTAGAGTAATAAGCTCATGCCTTGGTCTTGCTGTGATGGAAAAGAACTTGCAGGAGTCACTAAAATGTAAGATGTGGGGGGAAATGGGTCACTAAGTGTCTTAGAGGGCATCAGAAGAGCTCAGGTGGGAATATGAGTGTTGCTGACAAGGGAAAGGACACAGGGAAAATGGATGGTTAAGTTACATAATTTATCATGGTTTATTGTCCTGTAACGATTTCTTTATGTGCTTTGAGTTGGTAGAATAATAGATTTCTGAGTACATAAACTATTCTGTCTCTCATCTGGAGCTGTGTTATTACTGTTTTAAAAGTACAATGTTTCTGATGACATACTGACAGTTGGATATACCATTTTTGTCATATGTGCAAAAACCTGTATTTTAGCAAGTCCTGAGTAATGCTTTCGTTAATATTCTGTTAGGGTAAGAATATCCTCCAAGTATGTAGCTGAGTCTGTAGGTCTTTTTTTCTTCATTTCTTTCAGTCTGATTTATCTCTCTTTTATGGTGTAACTGAAGAGGTGAATGGTTTAATTTCTCATATCATAACCAAGTTAGTCCTCACTATGCCTTGTACTGAATGTTGAAATCAGGTGTACTGTCTGCATGTTCAGTAGTAGCAGCTGTCCACCTGTAGAGAAGAGATTGACAGGGATGTCCTCTAAGGCAGGAAAATAGCTAACTAAAAAACCGTCTGAGCTCTCTTTTTAATATTCTTTGTGAAGTTTGTTGGGAAGAAATTGAAAATAATGGTAGTGTCGGAATTATAAGGCAAGACACTTTGAATGTTATTACAGTAGGACAGGATCAGGAAGTGTTAAAAGGACAGAAAAAGGGAAGAAAAGTCTCTCTGCATGTACCTTCTTCCTGATATACAGATACCTGATTTTGTTACAAGTGTGTAGTGTGCTTTTTGCGTAGTACTTGTAGTACTTAGTTACCATCTGGTCATGTTCTTCCAGTTGCTTATGAAACACGTGGGTTAAATTATTTTGAAAGTTGAAGCATAACAAAAGCTTTCAAGTGACCAAGTCACTTTGGAATATGAGACTAAGATTCATGTAAGTTGAGAACATTTTTTACTTTTTAATCAAATGTATATAAAGCTAGTATTCCTAAGAGTTTTTAGTTAATAAACAAAATGTCTTCTTGCAAAATAGCTTGTATTGTAAGTGTGTAGCGCTTAAATCTACCAAATATCTAAAGGGGAATGTTTATGAAATATTCTGTGGCAGAAGGGATTATGCAGTAACTGAAGCATCTGTGGAGAAAGACCAATGCAACCATAGCTCAGTCAGTACACTGTGCTTATTTTAAAACAATTTTCTTGAAAAGAAATGAGAGTCCAGTGAGCCTGGTCTAAACTGTAGTTGTATTTTAGTTCTTTCTCATCACAACATGTTAACATAAATTTACTTCAATAGAATTATATTTTTAATATTCTAGGAAAAGGTGAAAGAGAGACTGAGCAGGACAAAACAGAAAAAGGTAAGTCTAAAAGTAACATTCTGCTCTTCTGGATTCTTCTGAATTCAATAGTATGCTTTCTGGGAGAACTGATTAAAATTGGATTAAATGGTAGTGATGCCTACTCCTGTATATATAATGTAGATAAATTGGAGTTGGGTAAACATACAATGTGCATCTGTCTGTAAGTAAACACACAGTCCTTTTGAAACCTGACAGTAATGCCGTTCCCCTCTTACGAAGTCACATGCTGCCGTTAAAAACATGTGCTGTGTCAGAATTAAAAAGCTGCTGTGTACTGCTCCCAGCGTGACATTGCAGAGGTTGTAGCTTTGCCATGCAGCTCGGACATCTCGGAGTGAGAAGCAGGTGAGAAGCTGTCAGAGCCCACAAGGCTCTTTTGGTCCACTGTGCCTCGTGTCTGAGGGACGTGGAAGCAACCTATGATTCAGGTTCAGGTTGGATATTAGGAAAAAATACTTTTCCTTCAGAGTGGTCAGGCACTGGAACAGGCTGCTCAGGGAGGTGGTGGAGGCACTGTCCCTGGAGGTGTTCAAGGTACGTCTGGATGTGGAACTGAGGGACATGATGTAGTGGGTAATCTTGGTGGTAGGTGGAAGGTTGGACTAGACGATCTTGGAGGTCTTTTCCAACCTTGATGATTCTATAACTTTAAATATACGTTTCTGGTGAACCATTCAAATGTTTTATTGAAGTAGTGAATATGCCAAATGCAAGCACTGCATTTAAAAAAGAAACATACCATTAGCAGGTGTACTTGGGAAGCAATGCAGTTATACCAACATCTCCAGTCACAGAGGAATAGATTTGGCAGGATGTTTCTTTCCACACTTGATAGTATGAAAAAACATTGTGCTAGCTTTACTGACCTGTTAGAACCTTATATTTATATGATTTATAGATTTATATAGATTTATAGATTTATTCAATTTATATGCAAGTTTGCATTTGTTTTTAAATGTTTGTACATACAAACCCCAAAATGTCTTGTGACAAAAGCTATTTACAGCTTTGAGTACATCTTACAACTTTAACATTTCATTATAAATAATAACATTATATACATATATTCATACAATTAACATTTGCCAGTGCTGCAGTCTTCATTGTCCTTTGCAGGTAAAATGTCTTATAAATTCTGTAAATTTTAATGTTTAGATATATTTAATCAAATTTAACTCAAACATCTACTGAATTTCACCTTGCTTAATAGTGAGAAAGAGACGAACTTTCATGAAGTTTCTAGTATACAAATCTGTCTAAGACAATATCAAGCTGAGCTTTCAGAATGATGATGAATTTTTGTTATAGGAGAATTTGTTCCATAACATGCTATGTTGATTTTCTTTTTCTGTTAATTGATACAGAAGACATGGAAAAAAAGTAAACTTGTCTTGCAAACCTTTACAACTGGTGTTTGACAGGGTGTGTAGATATAGAGTAATTAAAAAGGCTTTATCATTCACTACTTTTTCCACTTGCTACTTGCTGATGTCTTCCTAACGTTGATTCTAGTTAGTCACAAATTTGGATTGAGATCCATATTTGGAGACTGTGCTGATCACGTACTTCAATTCCTTCAACCTCATATCAAGGCTCTGTTTTTAAAAAACAAAACAAAACAAAAAAACCCACCATAAACAGATGTGAGTACACACGTACACAGATTGCTCATTGACTTTCTTGCTGCAGTTTTCTTGTGGGATTTTCCAAGTGCAGCTCAGCAGCTCTGCCAGGTTGTTTCAGCTCTCGCTTATGTTGCTTTTTTAGTCTTTAAAACTCTTTAAGTTTGCCTGCTCACCTAAAATCCTTGTTGTGTTGTTCTCTAGATATCAAATGTAATCAAATTTGCTCTGTTTAAACATAGTTGGTGAAGTTACTGAACTATGGCAATTTTACAGTTCCTCTGCAGATATGACAACTTAAAACACAGGTATCAACCACAGGTCTCCATCACGTGATGGCCTTCAATGTGAACAAAACCCAGAGGTCATTTTGCTATTAGTCTGTTAGGAGTTCTGTTTCTATTATCTATTTGCCAAAGTATATTTCTTGGAGACAAACAACATCACACATCCAAGGAAAAAAGGTTGGTTCTGGGCTACTGAGCTGCAGAAACATGGGTATGACATAAAGTTAAATCGTATTTTAAAGATGTACATTGTGAGGGAGCTGATATTTTTAGGTATGTGTCTATCTCTGACAAGGAAGAAAAAGTCTGTAATCCAGAATGAGAAATCAATACTTGTTGTTATCTTAGAATGAAATAAATATTTTTTTTCTAGGCTTTCTTCCAGGAAAACATCAGGTTTTTAAAATCAATTTTGCTTTCTAAGTTCTGTGTTACTTAAAAATTCTCTGGAAACTTCTCTAAAGAAACAAAGAATAAACTAAACTCATTTGTAGTGGACCATTACTTCAAGTTATCTCTGTTACATTGAATTGAGATGGATTGTTTGTCTTCTCAGTGAGAATGTGATCAGGGTTTATATTTTATAAAGGGATTGAAAGGGCTGAATGTTTCAGTTGTGCTGAAAAATAATTCTTTAAAACATTTCGTAGATAGCATAATTCAGGATGTATATGCCACATCCATAGGACATCTTTCCATATGATGTAGTTTTAGTTGTATTTCATCACTTAGGCTAGCAAAATTTAAGGAAGGAGATTCAGTTTTCTGCTTTGGCTTACAGTGATGTGCAGTGAATATTCACTGATAAAATTGGATGTCCAGACTGGGATAGTTTTAAGGAATGAATCTGTTTCTTTCGTATGTGTAGCATCAGTATACACAATTACGAAAATAATTTTCACTTATTAAAACTGATAAAATATAACAGTGAAAATGAATGCCATCTGTTTGAGGCACTAAGCAGTGTTATGTCGGGGACGGAGGTACGCTTAAGCCTGACTTGAAATAAAGTCACTCTAAAAGCGGCCCCACAAGTGTCACCTGATACCAAGGTTAACATTCAGCTCAGTTTACTCTAGCATCAGGACATGCAGGATTCCACTGACGCCAATAGAGTTGTAACGTCTATGACTTGTGGTGTATAAGGTGCTATTCCTCTTGCTAAGTGTAAGTTTTTGCCATAGGATAAGATTAAGTATACCCTAAGCTCCATTAATAGCCTTAACCAGAACTACACTGGCTCTGTTTAGAGCTTGCACATTTAACTTGCCTCCAGCATTGTCACCTCAAGTTAAGTGAGCTGAATTCCACCCTTGAAGCTCTATTGTTAAGGGTATGCATCCTCTCTATTTACTTACTTATATATTTAGTTATAGCCTGCATGAAATAAGAGCTGATGGCAGAATGATCAATGTTACGTTTTATAGAAGTGCAATGTCAAAAGTCCAAAACTACTGCACAGCACTATACTAAACTAAATGTACGGGATGCTAGAATGTTAGTGTGTGGTTTTTTTACAGAAAGTCACTAAAGAATTTATTTCTGGTCTTGTCAAAGGGTTGCTTTATTCTAGTCTTTGAATGAAGTTAAAAGACTTTATGGTGAAAGGGAGCGATGAATTGTGAAAATGCAAGCCAAAAATAAAGTTATCATTCTGCAGTTGTTTCTTATGATCCACATTAAGTAACCAACAGTGATTTCAGATTGAAAACCCTGTAGAATACTTTTTACTGCAAGGGAAATTGTTCTGGAATAACTGCAGCTAAAGATTTATTGTAGTCATTCCATGGCTTTATTAGTCCCTAAAATGCCTCAGTTTTTTATTGTCTGATTGCTTCCCCTGTTAAGTTGATTACAGATGTTTTGCCTGTTGTAGTTGCACAGTTTAGAAAGATCTTTTAATTATTGTAATGCTGCTGGCTTTAAGTTGTCTAGATGTAGTTATTGGGTTTTATATCTTCGAAGTTTTCAGTTACAGAAACCCATAAAACAAGTGGATCACTTACTCTATCTGTAACTCACCTAATCCCAAACACTGGAATAATGGCAGGAGTTTTTCATCATCATCAAATTCTCATTCCAGTCCCTGCTGAGGGACAACACAACTGCAACAACTAATTTGTCTAATGATATGGCTGAGCATGAGGTAGGAAGACAACTGTGTAAGCAGATTTTTGAGGTAGGAGTAGTGGGCCTGCTATGTATGTCTTTCGGCCCATAACTGAAACTTTGAACCTTAGACCGGGAAGGTAGGAGCCTCTGAGAGGAGATGGCAGGAGAATCACTGGGGAAAAAAAACAGAGGTCACAAAATTCATGGAAAAACTTCTGCAGGGCCTGATCATCAGGATGTATTTAATATTTTCTTCTAAGGTGCCCATTCACAAGTTATCAGGAGTGGAATTACTGATTTTATATCACAACAGGGGTAGGAGGGTGTTTAGAATAGAAAACCTGTAGTTCCTGGAAATTGCTTCCTTAGGTTTTGCCAGTTGGAGATGGTGAACTGGCACGAGTAGCCTTTGCTACTTGCTCTCTGTTAAAATGCCACATATGTGGTGTATTTTGGGGGTAAAAAATGATATGTTATGATAGTATTCAATATTTTTGACCCATTCTGGCTAATAAAGTGCTAACTGTTTTGGGGTGTTACGCTGATGTCTATCAGATCAGCGGTGTTCGCTCTTTCCAGAGAATGAGGTTTTCCTTAGCCTAATTATTTAGTGGTTCAGGTGAATGTGTGAAATAGAGAGCTGACTTTTTTTTTTTTTTTTACTTCTCCTTTGTGGAGTGTAGAGAGGATTCATTTAATCCATCATGAAAGTATTACAGTTAGTTATGTAATATTTCTATCCGTTTGTTCTGTAACTTGCAGCTGGCTGTAATCAATGTTTTACCATGTACTAGTCATCACTCTTTTTTTCTTATGTTATTCCTTTGTACTTCATGTAATTATATTGGTTTGAATGCATTTACCACACTAGCATGATTAAATTACCTGGCATTTTGCACCAATTTCAAGCCTTGTGTTCTGCTCATTTATACAGAATCATGCAGCCATTTGATCATTTGAAGACACTTGTCTAAAAATTCTAGAAAAGTTTCATTCCCTTTCATTTCTTCACACAAATTTTTGGATTAAGTATTGTAAAGGATTAAGAAATTGTATTTCCATTATAATTCTGTGAATAAAATCAATATCAAAGTTGCAAAATTATTTGTTTTATGCTGTCTGTCTGGACAATTACTAAGGGGAAAAAAGTGAGTCTGCTTCAGATGAAGATTTACAGAACTTGAACAAAGTGAATAGCATATTCCAGTCTAGATCTTCAGACCTGAGCAGCATTTCCTCTGAGTCTTCTCAGCACTGAAACCTTCTGGGAGATCAGGTACTAAAAATGAGGCAATGAACCATTTGCTGGTTCTTTCACTGTTCACACTACTGACTTCCAAACCGCATTTAGGAGTAAGAGTTACCATGTAACTGTAGCGTCAGTGAGAGTGGAGAACAGACTGGATCCTGGATGGATCTCAGTTCAAAATTAAGATGCATACATGTGGCTGCCTGTGCAGATGGTGCTTAAACTGTGTTATATGTGGTGATCATCGATCTATACATTCAGTGGAGGTTCCAGCTAACTGCCCAGCTGACGTTTACATCACGCTGAGCTCGCTTTTCAGGCTCCGTGGACTGCGATGGCTTGGTTTCTAAAGGTTATAGCAGGGCTTAGATGTCTATGTAGAGAAACTCGAATTTGGTTGCCTAAATCTGAAGCTGTCACTGCGATGGTGACATTCTCATTCGATAACCAAAGGGGTGAAGTTTTAGCTAGAGAGCAAGGAGTTGTGCCATCAGGTACTGCCGCTCAGCTAAGCAGTTGTATTGGTTCTTGCTCAAGATGTGATAATTTGTAGATAATAAGCACAGTGCTGCACTATGTGTTGTAGAAACAGGTGAAATACTTCTTGCAAAAGATTGCTTATGTTCTGCTAGCTCCATTTGGTATGGGACACGTGCAATATGTGACAGAGAGGCTTTGTCACTTGCATTCATCTTTCCTTGGGTCTCTCTTCATATAGCCCTAAATGTTTTTCTGAAGGGCGCAGCTGAGACAGAACGGCGGTCATCCAGATGGTCAGTAACAGGGATCTAGTGCAGCAGAGTTTAAGGGAAAAGACATTTGAAAAAAGGCACGAGCAACAAGTATGTGGAAGAAGTGAGGTATCTAAGAACAAGCTGGGGAAAAATAGGAAGATCCAGACCAAGGAGCAGTTTACGAGTAAGTGTAGAAAAGGAAGAAGAAATCTGGTATGGCTGAAGAGGATGACCTAATGGTTCAGTTGGAGCTGCTGGACATAAAAGCATGACTGTTAGACAAATCAGATAATCTGCAATTGGTTCATTTATTTTTTAACTTCAGCATTCCTATGCTGGTGTAGGGCTGTGAGGAATTTCAGTCACAGGTATGACTGGCACAGGCAGCTTCTGGATGATTTTCTTTAATAACAAATGAGAGAATGCCTCTAATTATTATAGTCTTGGTGCCAAAGAACATTGACATATTGCTGCGTATAACAGAAACTGTAGAAAATAAGATTAGGTGGGACCTTGAAGCTTACTTAGTCTCTTTTGCTGACTAAAGGCCTTATCATCTATGTGCATCATTCTTGGCAAATGCAGCCTTCTTGGCTTATGCAGCATCCTCTTACTAATTTCCAGTAATGAAAATTCCAGAACTACCCTCAGCAGTCTGTTCCAGTGTGCTTATAAATACCGCTTCCAGATGTTCAAGCCAAATTTTCCGCCGTACCAATTTTAAGCCTTTAAAGCCATTCTTTGTCCTAGCTATGGTGATAGATGAAAATAATAAACTGTGTAGCTACTTTTTACACTATGATATGTACCCCTCTTCCAGTGAGGAAAACCGTTTACTTCTATTTTTTCCCCCCACCTTGTTCTTGCCTGTACAGGTGAAAAAAGTTGCCGCCCATCTCAGACTCCTAAACTGAAAATATTTTTAAGCAACTCTTGTAAAATAAGTGATTGAATCGCCTTTAATCATTTAGTTACTTCTGCTTTTCCCTTGATGCCTTGTGGTATTAGAGCAGTGCATTCATTATTTTTCAGACAATATTTCTTTATAGAAAAAGACTCTCACTGCTTTTGGCGATGAAAGAGCCTTTCAATTAAAATATCGAGCACATTTTATGTTTTTAGTCTTCACATACAAAAATCATTATATAAAACGTATCATCATTTGTTTGATAACACGGCAGACTGTCAAGTTTACCACTTACAAAATATTTTCAATCTAACAGTTGTGGCTTTTTGTTTTTTTCTTCTCTATATCTTAATACAGAAGGGAGATAGAGGAGTTGCATGTCATTGCTGGCCATTGTTTATTCTCCAACAGAAAGCAGCAGCATGTGATGAGTCATCTTCCTAGCTTGCTGATGTAGAAGTGGAAACTTTTCTCTGAGAGAGGCTTTAGCAGTTGCATGAGAGCAATCCTAGGTAGAAAGTGTATGCTTACAACCAAAGCTATTGTCAGAAATCCTCAGTATTATTCTTTCAAGGCCAAAATATAATTAAATATAAAAGAATTATTACCATCTCAGTGCTCAACCAGATTTGGATCAGCCTTGCAGTTGTGGGATTGTGCATGTCTTCCTATACATGGTGAAATCTGTAAATCATGGAATAAAAGCTACATGCGTTTTTTTTTCCTCTGAAAACAGATAGGTTTATTTCTTTGTAACACTGAGTTTAATATATTGGGTCACATCTGCTAAAGGATTATTACACTAGAAAGAGGCAATGTATAATTTATTAAAATACCCCTGCAGGGAGATAGCAGGCTATCTGCTTAATATAGAGGAATGCTTGATGGTTATACTGAATGCTCCCAGGTGAATCCTTTAACGTAGGAGTAGAATGGGTAGATGAAAATAATTGCTCATTATATAATGTTTACTGTGTTATATCAGTGCCTAGCAGCTGAATAATATTTATGTTAACAGCTCCTTTCCAGCTTTTCACGTTGATCTCCTGCTGGTCTAAGTCAATATAAAATTGTATTGAAGATGGGAAAATAAAGCTTCTTGGTAAGGGAGAGTGTCTAAAAGGTTTTTCCAACGTCACCAAAACTGGACATGAGAGGAAAGATGTCATTTCTTTGGCAAAAGGCTTCTAAGAGTTTGCATTCCCTGTTTATTCTGAGCTGTTTGACTTATCTCCTTGTAAACTCGGAGGCATTATGGAAAACACTGTCCTACAGGCAGTAGGAGTTTCTTGCTGGGAAAGCTTCTCTCCGTTGCCTCGCAGGAGCCTTGCTGTTGAAGTGTCAAAGCTTGAGAAGGACTGAACGGCTGGGTGTCTTTCTGTGATCACTGAAAGTCAGAAAGCTGACAAATAGCTGTTCTCTCTCACTGAATGCACGATTTCTGTGCAACTGGCCGCTTTTCGATAAAGATTTTGATTCGTGCTGTAGGAACTGAGAACTGACTTTTCTTTGTGTGGTCTTACATTGTTTCTTGTATGTACAGCCTCGTGTTTAGAGAACAGGAGCTGAATATTTGGTAGTTATGTCCAGCTGGAAGCCTCCTAGACTGTGCGGTCGGTGGAACTATCTCAGTTTTCTTGCTAACAGCAAGTCACAGTTTCTCTTGGCATCTATAAGGTCAGCCAAACAAAAAAGTCCTTGGGGAGACTTGCTTTTATTGACTTGTAGGGCCAATAATCCCAGCTTCGTTCACAGCCATTTTTAAGAAAGCCAGGCCTTAGAAAGAGCAATAGCTTCTTGATACTGTGGTGGAGCATTTTTAGAAAAAAAAAAATTCTTTTCTGGCCCAATAATGTTATGTCAGAAGATTCTGCCCATATCTGTTAGTCACTCTGGGCCCAAGGTCCTGGGATGGAGGAATCCTTGCTCTCATAATGAGAGCTGGTTCTTGTGAACTATGCAGCATTCAAGAGATATGAGAACTGGGAACAGGAACAATGCTGTGCTCCTTAATTGTTGCAGCTCATTAGCTGCATGAAAATGCAGTAAAGCTATCACTTTCCTGTCAGGTGGCTAATGTTAAAGATGTGACTGATCAGCCACAGGCTGAAATGCCTTCCTGCTATGTCATCTGTGGCATGAACAAAAGACTGAAGACCACCTGTACTATCTCAGCTCGAAGTACAATACTAAAGAATGTATGTGCATTATACTCAAAGCGCGTGCTGCGTTCACTAGTGTGGTGTTTTAATATGCTTACTTCATTGTGAATTTGCAAGGTACTTTTCAGAAGTTCTGTTTGGAAAAAGAAAGAAGTAATAGTATCTCTTTAGTCAATTTGATTCCATGGTAACTACATTCCTGAAGTACATTATTCTGCACCTAAGTGCAAGTGCTTGATTTCTAGTCATAGGGTACAATGAAACCCTGAAGTGTTTAGTGGAGCAAACCCAATACTTTAAAGCATACTCCTTGATGGTTTATTCTGAAAAAGCAATAAACTCTGTATTTCATTTTTTTTCTTACCTTCTTGATAGCTAGTCCCCTGGGAAACTGCAGTGACTTCTATTATAGCAAGGATCAATGGGGATGTAGCAATACTAACACAACACTTCTTTAGTAGTTTCTCTTTACAGAGCCTGAAACACTTTTGTATTTAAAGCTTTGTACAGTCTTTGTGAGTAAGGAAATGAAACTTAGTAGAATAGCTTCAACCTTGCTTAAATTCTTTTCCTCCCCTGCCGCTGAAAGGCGATAGCGTCTAGTTAATTGTGCATAGCGATGCTGCGGAATAAAGGTAACGTAAGAAAAACCCTTTCAGTTTAGAATTATTACATGCTAATTGTCTGAGTTCAGTGTTGAGCATGACTGTAAGTCTTGCACAGAAAGAACCAAAGGTGATCATGAGGGTTTTTTTCCTCCTACAGAAGCAGTTCTTCCTCATGAGTCTCTTACATGCTTGAGTTGAGCTAGCATTGCTTTAGCATTAACAAAGGCCTTAATCTTTATCTGAAGTTTTGTGTGTAGATGAGCTTTAAGGAGACAAATTATTTCAATCAGATCAGAGTCTTGCAGAATAAAATGTGATTTGTTACAATACCTTGTAGTATGCATCCAAAATATTTGCTATAGCATCGCAGCAATGTTGGGATGTTAATCTGGATGGTGTTTTGTTTTAGCTTTACACACACCAGTTATGATACTCCCTGTTTAAACTCCTATGTCAAAAATAATAATTTACTTATTTTCATGCTGTTAATGACATTTTTCAGAGAGGAGAAAAAAGATGCATAAGTTAAGCAAGAAGTGTGTGACTGTTTACAAATGTACGTAACTAGTAGTTACTTGTAAGGGAAATGTATATTCTCTGACACTTGTCAGAAAATATATTTTTTTAATGCAGTGCAAAAGCAAAGTTTAGCTGTAGCAAATGTGGAGAGAAGCGGTTATCTGCTGTCATCTGCTTCATAAGTGCATCTGCTTTTTCTTACATCTAGTATACTGAATGCAACCAAAGAGACATCGCATAAGCGTGAGCTTCACTAGAGTAAATAGCTGCTTAAATTGACGCAATTTCCTTCAATTTTCTTCAAGATTGGCTTGCCACATACTGCTATGATTCTGCTAATGTGTGATAGCTTGCTATGGAAACTCGATCACTTTAAGAGGGCTTGATCAAGCATTTAAGTATTGAATCAGTTCTCAGCAGGAAATTGGACTACATGACTTCTTGATTCCCTATCCTGAGTGAAAGAGGTGATCTCTCTCACCTCTTTTAATTGTTTTAGATAAATAGATACACATAGGCACAACGTTTTCAAGACATGTTAATCCATCTTAAAGATATTTTTCAAAATACCGCACAAGTGTGGAAAAAATGACATAGTTCTTTCTGTTCTTCCTTTTGGAAAAAAAAAAACTTGACTGCATAAGATGAAAAATGCTTTTATAACAACTTGGCTGCAGAGTTATTCAGTCTGGCTGACTGAAAATTACTTCTCATACAGGATTTGTGTGATTGTAATAAGTAAGAAATCAATTTCTTTTCCGTGTATTTTGAAACCTCCTCGTATGGAGATATGCACTCAAACAGTACGATACTAGTTTCTAGTTAAAGCCATTGCGAACAACTGATGTGAAATATGAAAGAAGTAACAAACTGTGCATTTTTAATTTTTTTCTAGTTAAAAAGAAGAAGAAGCCAAAGCTCTTAAACAAGTTTGACAAGACCATTAAAGCTGAACTAGACGCTGCAGAAAAATTACGTAAAAAAGTAAGTTTTGAATGTTTCACTCAGACTTCAAATAGTGGACACGAATAACAGTTAACTTAGAAAAGATGGAGATTACTTTTTGTGAGATTTACTTTTAAAATTAAATACTCAGTAGATGTTTGTACTTCAAGCTTAATTTCTGTTGGATAGTTTATTTTTTTTAAATCACGTATATGTCCATTCATGTGTTTGCTCACTTTTAACCTTGAAAATATGTAGGTTAACTGTTGAATTCGTATTATGGGAAAGTGCTTAAATTAATCACATTGGAGAGGATTTGATCTGTTCTGTTACTGTCTAAGCACCGAGGTCAGCTGTTATCAGAGAACTTAGATAACATAAACATGTTAATATGGATCTCTCAGTATGGTTTCATGTGCTTCATGAGCATTAGGGGAAAAACTTTGTAAGAGACGTTGTTTTTGCTGGATTTCTGTGTTCATCCTGAGAGTGTCTTCTGCCATACAGCTTAGAGCATGAAGCAGGTGTTCCTGCTTCTCACTGGTGGCAAAGACCTTAACATCAGTCAACCAACTTTGGTAGTTCTGAATCTAATAACTTGAACAAAGCACACGGAGAGCAACTGCAGGTCTTTGTTCTACTCTATTCAGTCACTTGAGTTGACAGAACAATGGGATATGCACAACTTTCAGCACAGGACAGTAAAAATGCATTTTAATCGTTGCAAGCATAAGATGATTCTTGATTTTTCAGAAGACCGACTGCACATTTTTATTTACTTTGCTGTCCATGGAGCCCCACAAGGGCTATAAGTCTACGGTGGGGCTACTGTATCTGTATAGCATCAGGCTGCTTCTACTGCTGCTCTTCACTGGGAACTTTGTTTACATATTGGAATGCAAAAATGCAAAGTATTTGCTTAGTGTTGGTCATTCTGATGAACCTCTGGTATCAATTTGCTGACTATTTTCCTGTGTGTTTGTCTCTTCCTGAGTTGCAAACAATTTTGCTTGTCCCATAGGAAGCAGGGTAAATTTAGTGACATATCAGACATATGTAATAATTGAGGATAGCTGTACAGTTATGTATAATAATCCACTCATTTATAAAGCTGTAAGTGTTGGATGTGGCGGCAAGATCTGATGCCAAATCTTGCCGGCAGTGCTCAGTTCCTATTAACAGTGCCACCGGTTCTTCTCGACTTCCACTGTTGCTCGCTGCTCAGCATCAGCCATGAGAATACTACAGTTACATGCTGACTTGGCAACTGTAGTATTTGTATGAGGCATGGAAGAGACACAGAGCTCATGTGAAGTCCTGAGGGATGTACTTGTTCAAATCATTCAGAGGAAACATCCATATACTGTGGATGGGTCTGTGCTACTTCCCATAGAAGAACCATAGTTACGATACAGCTGGTCATATGAGGCATGCAGAGATAACATTTCTACCTATGTATAGAACCTTCCTTTTGTTCTGTATGTTGCATTTGATTTGGAATCTGTTATTATCTATAGAATCTTTACAGTTTAGTATGGACAGGTTATTTTCTTCTGAATGTTTCTTCCAGTCAAGAAAAGCAAAGCACAGTAAAAACCATGTTATTAGCTTTAACCATGGAAAGTGAATGTTATTGCTTTGTAAGTAGTGGCAGTGATTTCTCTTAAACAAGATAATCAACAAAAACGTGAGTGAAAATTGTTGATTCGCAGTCTGGATTTTAAATATATATGTATATATATATATATATTTCAACTTGGGGAAACTAATTTGTTATTAGGCTATGTGTCCTTCAGCATTTTTATTAGATATAAATGCTGATAAAATTCTTTACCTTCTAGGGAAAAGTTGAAGAAGCTCTAAGAGCCTTTGAAGCTTTGGTGAATCAGTATCCAGAAAGTCCACGAGCAAGATACGGAAAAGCACAGGTACATAAGTAAATGAGTTAAAAGCCATACATGTATAAAAACAAACAAAATATTTTTACCAGAATGCTATATCTCTTTCAGATTTCATTTATAATTCTATAGATATTTCCTAAGGTAAACTATTACATGATCTATCAAATTGTATCCATTTCAATATTCTGTCCTTCCCTGGTTACTTCAGAAGCTTTTGTTTAGCTTTAGTCTAGTGGGAATTATTGCCAATAACACAAATACAAGATGCATCCCACAAATGGCGTGAAAACTATCTGGTGAATGGTAAGAGGTAAAAACTAAAAAATTGTAGGCAAGGAAGCTAGTTGTAGGCAAAAAAGCTGTAGGAAAGTTGTTTTGTTTCAGGTGTTCACTTCTCTACCCTCCCCACCTCCCCAGGAGGAGGGGGGGGGGGGG
>WBMW01000871.1:367959-395844 GCA_013396635.1 Penelope pileata
AAATAAGCTCTGCTTCCATAATGCTGTTTTTGAGTCATGTTGGGATGTCTCAGAGGAGAAAAATACGTGTCTTTTTTGTAAGTAGTAGGATAATTTCACTGGAATAGATGTAATCAAAGACTGCTTGAACATGTTCATCAAGATAAGCAAAGTGAAACCCTCACAATTGAAGGGAATTGTGCTTTTACACAATTAATGAGGCAGCTGAATTGTAGTCACAACCAGTTTTCACTTGGTTAATAACAGTCATGCCAAACCAGAGCCACAATTATCCAAAAAGCCATCACATGAGCACTTGATACACAGTAGACTAAATACTTCGATACTCTCCAGCCTGCACAATACTCTTCTTCCTGAAGGAAGGCTGTGGTTTCCTTCAGGCCACATCCAGCGCCGCACCGTGGGCTCCTCCAAGGCTGTACATGGAGATCTGCTCCATGTGGTGCCCATGGGCTGCAGGGGGACAGCTTCTCCACCATGGGCCTCTCCTTGGCTGCAGGGAGCTTCTGCTCTGCGCCTCGAGCACCTCCTGCCCTCCTTCTGCGCTGACCTTGGTGCCTGCAGGGCTGCTTCTCTCCCATTTCTCACTCTTCTCTCCCAACTGCTGTTGTGTAGCAGTTTGTCTCTTAAATTTACTCTCCCAGAGACATGAATTTTGAGATATCTCTGAAGCTGACTGAACAAGTATTGGATTGAGTAACTATATCGTTTTCTATTCTCCATATTCAATTTCAAAATAGTCTGAGAAAAAATGTAAAGGGTAGAAACACAAAGATTCCAGTTATTAACTACTTATTACATCTAACATAATTTGTTTAAATTAATGTGTGTGATTGATGCAACAGTGAATTAAGCAAAAAGAGCTTCTGTTCCAGCAATGCTTGTGATGCTTCTGCACCTTGCTCTGCTAATTGACTTAAGAAGATGAGTAAATGGAAATAGAAGCATTGAGGATGATTTAATCACGTGAAAATGCATGCTTTTGAATAAATAATGCAAAATAATGCGTTAAAAATTCACAATTTGAGATGCAGTCTCCTTTTTTTCAGCCATGGAAGCAAATTATAAAAGCGACGTTCCACAGGTGGAATCAGTAGTAGCTCCCATTGGCTTCACTGAAGCTGTAATTTCACAGTAGAAATCTCATGTATCCCTTGGCCTGCTCTTGAACTTGATGAAGTAATTTAAGTAAGAGCTATATGATAGGTGTTATATCAACAGATGCAAGAGTAAAGTAAATTCCTAATTATTTTATCTAAGAAAGAATTTAAGTAAATTTGTGATAGGATATATGAAGGAAGTATTTGTTGGTGTGTTTTAATCCGTGGTGCTGTTAGCATGAGACTTAGTATAAAATGAACCTGTAGGTAACAATTTACATTTCTTTCATACTATTAAAACAGGTTGTTTCTTTTATTTTCAAAAGCAGAAATTGTTACTTCTGCAAACATTAACCAAAAATATGTGTCCATGTCAGGATGTTGTATGTTTTAGGTACAAATTTTCTTATGCTTTCAAACATTTGACAGGAAAGAAGAATCAGCAATAATTCTATCTTATCGTAAAACTCAACCAAATAAGTTTTCCTATATTGTGCCAAAAATGTATTAATTAAATACAATTTTAAAATGATTCCCACAATCTAACAATTGCATAGTTTGCCTTTAAAGGAAACAAAATTATTTTAAAAAATAATGTTTGATTATGTGTTCTAATAATAGTTTTGTTATTCTTTTCTAGTCTGAAGATGACTTAGCTGAGAAAATGAGAAGTAATGAGATGCTGCAAAAAGCCATCAACACCTATGATGAGGTGGTTAGTCTGCCAAATGTCCCTTCAGATCTGATAAAACTGAGCTTGAAACGAGAAGCTGACAGGCAGCAGTTTCTTGGTAAGATTTGAAGATGGTGTAGAAATTGTGGATGTTATGTGACTTTCAGATCACTAAGGATTTAACAGCGCCAATTCTATTGAATTTTCATTAGGACTCATGAAAAATCTTTAAAAACTCTTAAAACTTTGCTAGTGAACCAGTGTTTATTGCTTTTATGACAATAAGTCCTGCAAACAGCAATGCACAAAGTGCCAAGCAAACCCATGCTGGGAGATGTGTTTTTTGTTCTTTTTTTTTTAAAATTAAAAAAAAAAAAACTCTTCTGAAGCTAATGGAAATCACAGGGAAATAAATGGCTTACGTAAACATATTACAAATAAACTTACAGTAAACATAGAGAAGAACAGAATTGAACTGCGAGATGATGTTTTAACTCAAAGTTTTCCTTTACTTGACAGTTTGTGAAGCTTTGCATTTCAAAGACATACAGATAGTGTATAGCCCAAAGCATGTATAATTAGTGTATAACAATGAATTTATGCAGTTGGATTAAATATATATATATGTGTAAACTGTTAACATGCTGTCAGAAGATTCTAATTCTAAAGTATATCTTTGCCATCATGAAATTTCACATTTGTTATGTTATCCTAACATTATTTGTTTAATTACATTTCCTCATTATAATTCTCAGACTGAATTATGAGTAACAGTGCCTCTAAGAGACTGTTGGGCCATTAATTGTAAAGCATCCTGAGTCTCCTTACCTGATATTCTTAATCCCGTTTTTAAAAACATACATAATGAAATAACCAGCTAATAGATTGAAAAACGAAACAAAACCATGTTCACTGTTTAACAGCAACAGCTTGATAAAAGTACAGGAGAACTGTATTCATTACTTCAGGAAATGACTTACAGCAACCTTTTAAGGCACTAGATTGTCTCATGTGGACCTTTTATACAGATTTCTTCTGCATCCCTTTCATGCTCTTTGTAAAGCTGGCTGACATTGCCTACTGATACTTTATTTCATATTTTTCTCACATCTTTAGTTTACATCGCTGTTTTCCCTAAAGGAAAAATAGGAGGACTTGGTCTGGATTATCGCGATATCACCAACAAAAATTGCAAACCACAAATCTTTCTATTATTCTGTGTCAGAGGCAAAGGGATATCCAACCTGACCTTAAAATTACACTTTCTAGTGTTTTTCAGTTTTCATTGTGTCAGTTTTGGATGTCCAGCAGTAGATTGAAAAGCTACTTGTTAAGAATTGGTTAATACTAGAATGCCCAGTAAAAATGAGCTAATTTGTTTTGTGTTTACCAGAGTGAAAAAATCTGAAGTTGGAACTAGAACATAATGAATCCATCTGACAGTTTAGATCTCAGTTCTGTGATGTGCAAGAATTGCTGGTCAGAGCAGGAAGCACAACAGACCAGTGGGAGTAGAGTTCTGTTCCCACAGACTGCGTTTTAATATCAACTTGTTTTGATCTTGCTATTCTTCAATAAGCCCTCATGTAGGAAGTCAATGAATCATATATTTGATTTTCAGCATGTGAAGCATTATTAATTTCATTGGAACTGCTTAGCATTTCAAAATGTGTTTAATTCTTTCTGTTAATTAAGACTAAGTTTATTTTGATATGTTTACCTGGTTTTATTAAGCTCTTTAAAATCCACGTGTGAAAGAACAACCAAAGCTTAAGGAGTGTTACAGCTACACTGTGAGCTGTTCTCCACTAGAGGCTACTATAACACCGCATAATATGCATTGAGTGATTTCCTGAACTATTCCGTGTGTGACTACACTCACGTGACAACCAAGCAGCTGAATATACCGCTATCTGCATAAGTCTTTTCTGAAGTTCTGCCTCATGATCGTTAGTGAAAACGGAGCATCTGATTCTGATTTGCGTTATCTTAAAAGCTGTGCATCTTGCTACTGCTACTCATGTCCATAGCTGTAATAAAGTCTTGTTCAATCAAATTAGGTCGCATGAGAAGTTCCCTGGTTACTCTACAGAAATTAGTTCATCTGTTTCCCAGTGATACGTCATTCAAGAATGATCTTGGTGTTGGTTACCTCTTGATAGGAGATAACAGCAATGCTAAGCAAGTGTATGAAGAGGTGAGCATCCATTCTAGCTGAGGAAAAAATTGTTTTCATGTTCATTTAAAAAATTGCCTGCTTTGAACTTCCTTAGTTGTGAAATGTTTTGCGTGTCTGTTTTTGAAGGGTTAATATTGATGAGGTGTATTTATTTATTTTAGTGTACTTTTCCTGTTTTCTGACTTTAATTCAGAATTCCTGATGCCATCATACTAAATGCTTTTCCTCACAGACAGAGAGATGCAGACGTTCTTTGTATACTTAATAATCCTTGGTTTCTTATGCCTTCTGGTAGGCAGCTTTGGAATTTATTGACATCATATGTAGTTGTAAAATGTATTTTAAAAAAGATATCTTGTCTGGAAGACATGGAAAGCAGAAATAAGCCTGTTTCTTTGCACAAACACCATCTTTATCTATGAGAATAAAGTAGTTGAGTACTTTCAGAGCTATTTATCCGTAGCCTTTTTTGGGACTTTTGTAGGCAGCCTAAGCACTATTTTTCTTTCATGATCCATGATTCTTATAGCGTGCACTATTCATTGGATTTTTATTGCTATCTTATACTGTGATTAGCAGCCTGAGGAGTCTGCTGCCAGGAAGGGTCACTCCTCTCCTGTGATGTAAAAACCCCGTCAACATCTGGAAGCTCTCTAATAGACATGGAGCTTGATGTAGCCGGTAGAGCAAGAGCTGATCAGAGATGATCTTATTGATGTTGGCACACTTGTTCCAGTGCTTGTTTGGTACAGGAGTGGTATGGCAATTGACTAGTGATACAGACTGAGGACAAGCCAGCATGACTGATACCACCTCCTGAGAACAGAGGCACAGTTTTCAGCCCCCCACATCTGGAAGTCTGAGGGGATTCTAGGCTCAGATGGTTTCTCAAAGTGGAAGAGGACATTCAGCTGCATGGCTGGAAGCAGGAGCCGAACCCTGATAATACCAAGCTCTTTTTCTCAAGCTCTTCTGGCAGCCGCTGTTGTTGCCAGAACACTGTTTGCTTTGCTACTTTTGCAGCTTTGTAGATCTCTCCACATTACACTTCTGTTCAATAATCTTGGCCTGCTTTCAAAACTCTGAGGATAGGAAACCATTTAAGAGATTGATTGTATTAACCAAAGGTGCTTCTCAAACTACAGGATCTTAGAAATAAATAAATAAAACATACTCCTTTTGGGCAGGAATTTCCTTTGCAACTTTTCAGTGCTTTGCTGCAAACCATGTAGATGTTGGAATTTCTCAAAACCTATAATGATAGGATTTTTTAATAATTGTAAGTAGATAATGAGTTTGCTATGTAACTACGATGATATTTAGTTTGATAGACTTCAGAAAAAGTGTATACTGCTCTGATTAAGAATAGATATGCAAAATAAGAACTGGTCTGGTTTCAGTATATTGTTTTCCATGCTTCCATAGACTTCATCCAGTATAATTACTCTGTTTTGCAGTTCAATAGCCAATGAAATAGAGTAAGTCATAGTGATGTTCTGCCCTTGTAAAAGACAAACAAAGAAAACTTTTAAAAGGTTTTGGATTTATTCTTTTTAGAAATCCTGCAGATCCTGTCCACTTTCTGACTTTTCCTCAGGCTGAGTTCTAACACTTTTGTGCAATTTTTTCCTTTGTTGTAATTAAGAGTAAATTTGCATGAAGAATTATATGGAAGGAGATATTGTCAAAGAAGCAGACAGAAGCTTGTGTGCACCTACTACTTACTCTTGGTTATACCAAAAGCTTCTTAACAGTTTTTGGGCAGATTGCTTTGGGGCCATATGGTCTGCTCTTGAGTGCTTCACTCAGCTGTTGCAATGCATAATTAAGAAGTGATTGACATGTGGTTTACAGCTCCTACTATAGGTGCTGAGGCTCTGTGCATAGTCAATAAAGAGCAGGGCAACCTATGAAAAGTTGTTTTGGTGACCTCCAGAAGACATCTTCCTCTTTTCGTATTTTTTTTTTTTTAAACTAGGACAAATTAGTCATCTGATAGGAAACAAGACATCACAAACAAGAGCCTAAACTCAGTGCTGATGAGAAGGTGCTTCCAGTATTTATGAATCCTTGGTTTCAGTTACCACCATGAGAATATTCATGCTTTTTATTCAAGTATTTTGTATTGTGAAGGGCATGGACATGTAGGAAGAGAGAGTGAGCTCAGGACTCATCCTTAAGAGAACATACTCCATGTTCAATTATAGACTCAGATTCTTGTTGATTCCCATTCCTTTCTTTGTGGTTGTCTAACTTGGGTGTACGGTACTTTAGAATATGCCTGAGGAGCAAAAAGAGTAGTTGGACTGGAGGCAACTCTAGAATCCAAGTTTCCCATTTACAGTGATGCAAAAGGTACCAGTGTCCTTGTTTGCTTCCTGCTGTAACATTTTGGTCTAAACTCAGTGTTGGCTGTGGGTTAAGCATGGATTGAGCACACAAATCTGGCTGGACTCTTCACAGGCACTCTAAACTACATTGGAATTGCATCATGTACCATTTCAGACCAGCCTAAGTAGCTGACATCGTCTCTAAGAAGTGTAATAGGTGCCCAAGGAATCCTAGTGAATGAAAACTTTCTGCATTACATTTAGTAGCCAGCTTGCTTATTTTCCAATTAATTTATCTTCTTTGTATAACCAGATTTAAATATTGGTAACCAATGAAAATTGTTTAAAAATGCTTTTTCCCACTTTTTTTCTTTGCAGCTGTTGAAGTGCTATGATCAAATTTTTATTTCAAGTCTTAAATGTGATGTGTTCTTTTCGCAATAGAAGTAATGTGTGTAAAATGCTGAACTACAGATCAAGAGAGTTTTGTACTTACAGCTCTAGCACAGTATGTTTTAACTGATACAAAATGGGCTTTTTAGTATGCATTTGCCCAACTTTCTGTTGAGCAGCAAATGGCAAATGGTGTCCAACTGGAGAGGACTTCCTTTTTGTCAAGTATTAACATATTTTCTTTTGAACATTATACCTAGGGGCATGGAAACATAATCTTAAATGTAGTCCTTATAGAAATTAGAGCTATTTTTGTATTCAAGGACCTACAGATTGATAAAATACAGTGGGAAAGAATTTCCTTTGCAGAGTAAGTGATCTTATAGCACTTTTTATGCCTGCTATTCTAAGCCATGTCTGCATGGCCTCAGTGCAGTATTATGCAGACACGCACAAGCCAGCTCTGATTGAACTGTCTCAGGTACCAAAAGCAGAATATCCACATTAACACAGTACTCTGCCCTGGCTAATTAGCCACTGATAGCCCCAGAGGTTAATTTCTATATTCATGATTAATATTTAATGGACAACGAGCAGTTTAGTAAAACTTATTTTTACACATAATTAATATTGCATGCAGCAACAGCAACAGAGTAATACAATTTACATTAAATACTTCCAGTGTAATTTCTGCTGATTGTATCTCTTCACTTCTCTTTAGGGGCTCTGAATGTAGATCAGGCCTTAATGCAACCCGGCATACTTTACATGAACTGTAATATAGAAAATTCTATTCCGTCTTAATTAATCAGATAGCTTTATCCAATAGTTAAAGGAACTGTAACAAAATTATGTGACTAATAAATATTTCTGTCAGTCATTTTTATTTCACCCTGCAGGTACAGATTTGTGAATCAGAATGATTCTGCACAGAGTGCTGTAGTCAAAAAGTATAAGATTCATAAGGTGGTATCACATTAGTGGTCAAGTTCATCCTAATTATGAATTGCCAGGTTCGTTTTTGCTATTGAAGTGCCATATTATAGACTTCAAATAGATTCTTAAAATGATTGTTTCTTTATAGTAGCTTTTTTCTGCAAATGAAATGCTGCTATTTTTAAGTCATAGCATTTATACCCACGTACCGCTGATCTTGTTTTTGCCCAGATGTAGTTTGTGTGTAATAAGATTTGAGAAAGCAGAGAGATTGGCCCAAAGGACTTGTTATGAGTTGGCTTGTAATTATTTTGATTGAGGAATTAGGTTAGATAGTGACTGAAAAAAAGCAGAGGGAAATGGCTGTAATGTATGCAGACATTTTATGCATGGCATGAGTTTAGTAGCTTCAAAAATGGACTTAGACAAGACAAAGTGCTCATCTGTCCGTTGTTCTGCGTTTAGTGACTGTGAGAGACACCCAGCAGGTATCAGCCTCTGTCATTCCACTGACTCCCAGGCACTTGGGCTGGTCCTCACAAACTGAGGATCTATCCTGATTACTTTTCACCCTTATTTTAAGACAGAGGAGGTTTATCGACAGATTTATCTTGATCATGTAATTGATATCCCATGGAGCTACAAATGATACTGAACACGTATACACAGATGAATGCTGCTCTGAAAGTATTGCCTCCTATTTTATTATGCTGGCCTACAACATCAGAGGTGGATGTTGGTGGTATGGCAGTAGTGGTTGAACCTTCCCACCAATATTCCATTCCATTTTGTTGCCATATGACAGATGGTAGCAGAGGGGCAGCCTGACACAATGGCGTCTGTCGTGAAACTGTGTACAAAGAAAAGGTGTGGAATTGAATTTCTCCATGTGGGAAAAATGGCACCCATTGACATTCATGGATGCTTTCTGAACATTTATGGAAAGCAAACAGTGGATGTGAGCATAGTGAGGCAGTGGGTGGTGCATTTCAGCTGTGGCGACGTCGATAGTGGCCACCTCCGCTGGTGCAGATTTTTATGAGCATGGCATGCAGGCTCTTGTTCATGGCTGATGAAAATGCACTGCCAATGGTGGTGACTGTGTTGAAAATGAGTGCTTTGTAGCTGAGAATGTGCTCTATGAAATAGTTATTGTGCTCTTTCTCTGTTGTAGTTTTCATGGAAATAAATAGGCAGCATTACTTTCAGAATGACCTATGTGTATGATAGAGCTGGAAAGTAGACCAAGGCGTTCCATGATTTTCCCCTTGGTTGAGGCAGACCAAGTGCGCTTAAATTATCCCAGTATTATTGGGAGTATATTTTAGAACTCGGGCCAGCCAGCTTCACACTTCCTTCCCCTGAAACACTCCCCCATTACAGTGATCCTTTCCTACAGCTGTCCCTGTACTCACAAATCTCTCTTGCACATGAAATATCCATCTGTGCCTAACTAAGATCAGATTTTTTACTTGCTTATGGGTTTTCCTTTCTTGCAAAATTAACTACATTGTGTTGTAACTCAAATGTTATCTAAATCTTGTTCAGGGTACAAAATCTTTTAGCTTAATTGAAAATAGTAGGTCTTGGTCAGAGAGTCAGCACGCAACTATAGAAGAATAATTTATCCATCACCTGGTGTGAAAGCATGCTGAATCGCTAGAGGTATCACATTAGTCCTTGCATTATTTTGTTTACTTTCTCTTGGCCAAGAAAGTGTAAGCTCTTCCAAGAGGGTTCTTACTGTTGTGCTTAGAACGGCCTTTGCCAGGGTTTGTGCAGCCCCATCTTGTGACACAGGTGTTATTTTACAACGTGTTTCTGACTAGCAGTCACTGTGCCCACAGCTTAGTATATTCTCTGCTGCCAAGGCTAGTTTGTCATCAGTGTAAACCTACCTAATTTTGAACTATTCCACGTGTATTACTACACTGTCCTTCCCATGACTGCTGTAAACTTGTTCAAATAGCAGCTGCCCTGCTTTAGATTAGTCAAAACTGGATAGTACCTTAAGCGTTAATAAATGGTGTTAATTCTGCAACTTAGCATGCTGTAACTCAAGATGGAAGGTGGAGGAGGAGAGACAAGAAGAAAATAATTCAATTCAGAGATGCCTGTTGGAATAATTTTACTTATGAGAGTTCAAAGCTTGGGTTGTAATAAGTCTCTTGGGAGAGAGACAAAAGTAAATGGGTACAAGTACAGGAAAAACAAGAATTTTTGTGAGTGTTAGTGATGGAAGAAAATTTCATTGCATCACTAAGTAGTAATACGTACACGAGTTTGTTAATTTGCGTAGATTCATATGTGAGTATTTAATTCATTTGCACTCAAACAGGTTCTACGCCTAGCTCCAAATGATGGCTTTGCCAAAGTACACTATGGCTTCATCCTGAAGGCTGAAAACAAGATCGCAGAGAGCATTCCTTACCTAAAGGTAATTTTATTTTTGTGTTTAGAGTAAATATTTTACCTATAGAGGAAAAAAAAGAAGTGAAAATGGGAACATATAAAATGTGTCAAGCTAGAAGCATTCTAATTACAAATCACAGTTTAAGATATGCATTGGAGTTATATTGCTGTATCACTGCCAATGAACTGGAACAAGCTTATACACTAAGATTCATAAATTCTTAAACATCAAATATTTGTTTTTATTAGTACACAGCTGTGAGTCTCATATTGTTTTGACTCTGGCAGTGTGCTGCAAACTTAAGATTCTTGAAAGATCCAGAGAGGGAATGTATAGACATCTGAGTGTTTAGAAGAAATACTACAAAACACAACCTTAATTTACAATATATAGCTTTCTGAAATGCTTCTGTATATATTATATGGTCAAGGGCAAGGGTCTGTCTTTGAATATACCTCTATCTTGGAGTAAATGGGGGAAGAGGCCATGGGGTTTTGCAAACTGACGATATTTTTCAATGGCTTTTTACTGAAATACTGTATTAATTCAACCTAAGTTCACAGTTACCATCGTAGTTATGTTTTATAGCCAATTTCATAGCTTTTCTCTTGCATAGAATTGAAGACTATATGCAGCATTTAAATGAGCTCTTTTAGAAGTCCTATTGGAGTTTCTTTTCCACATTTATCTATAAATATATATATATACATATAAAAATGCATATAATATATTATTATAACTTTTTTTAGGAAGGACTAGAGTCTGGTGACCCTGGCACAGATGATGGACGCTTTTACTTTCATTTGGGCGATGCCTTGCAGAGAATAGGAGACAAAGAGGTACACGTTTAATATGGTCTTTCTTTGAAGTCTACAGAATCCAGAAGAAACTTTTGAGCATGGGCTTAATGTCAAAAACATGAGTAGTCCCTTTTAAATAACGATCTAGTGTGTGTGTCTAGAGGTCAAGATAAGCAATATCAAAAACCTGCAATTTGCGTGATGATGCAATCTCTTACCATCCCTTATTTTGCCTTAGAATTAACCAAAACTTTTGACATTTACATGGAGTTTAAGAAGATTTTTTTCCACCAGAGTTAAACATCACTGTGTAGAAGTTCTCTCGTAGCTCTGATAAGTGTTCTGTAAACGTCACCTCTTTCCCAGAGTGACCATGAGTGCCAGTGAGTATGTGATACAGAAAGACAATGAGAGGATGGAATGTGTGGGCGGAGTTATGGTACTTGGTCAAGCATTAAATTCATAAACAGATCAGAAAAGCAGAAATTTGTATGACAGATCTTTTGCCCTGTAAAAACAAATATGACGTATGTGCGACTGGAAGCCATAAGAGTTTCTAAGTTGTTATTTTAGGAAAGCCAAATTTGAATGTGTGGATTAACAGTACTGTCATAATAAGGAGGCAAAGGGCATTTGTTGAAAACTGTTACTATTAATGACCTATACTGTAGGCATGAATTTAATAATAATAATTAAAATATCACTTGGGTTCATAGGTGGGAAATGTGAAAAGAACAAAGAAAGCATAGTGGAAAGACACAAAAATCTTTGCTTTTTAATCAATTTTCTGATAGTACATCTGAAATACTAACACATCAAATATTGTAAAGAATGCTTATTACTTGGGTATCTTGGCCCATTCAGTAGGTCAATATCAAATATAGGTGAATGGACTAAAGTGAAGTGTGAGATCTTTCTTAAGCCTAGTTCATCAAGTGAATTATTTTTTCTATATAGAACGTGGAACATTTATTATATATATTTATTATGTTTATATTTATTATATATACTTTATACATACAGTGTATCTAGAACATTGAAATGTAATAATGTCCAAATTTCAGAATTAGATGACCTTCTCTGAAAATACAGTAAAATATTCTTCCATTGAAGGTATTTCAATTTAAAAGTTAATTTGCAAGTGAGAATTAGTTAGCTTCATTTTACACTTTACACTTTTTACATGTACACACAGTCTGCTTTGCCTGTCTTTCCCCTCCCTTCCCTGAATCACTCTATCTGTCTTTCTCTTAACAGAAAACCAAAAAGAAAATCCCTCTATGGCATATTCTGGGCTGAATGATTGAGCCTAGAGCATCCCATTACAAAGTTTGACTAAAAATACCACGCAGATGTAATTAATGTACATCAACCCAATCCCTAGGATAATGTGTTAATGTTTAGGAGTTACAATTGTGGGCTTCAGTAAGTTGCAGGGAAACAGCATTGAATATACCCTTTCCAACTATAATTTTGTAAAATGCCAAATTGGTTAAAAAAAAAAAAAAATTGTGCAAGATATTGCAGAAAAAAAGTGCTATTCACAAAGAATATATAAATTGAGTCTGTATCAGACAATTTATTTCCAAGAAAAGAAGATACACTCTTGTTGCTGACCTGTGTAATACAGCGGTCATTTAGTCTTTCCACTGCCAAGATCTGCATGTGAAAAAGGTTTCTTACAGAAACTCAGGACTGGAAAGGATGAGTGAGGCAACCTAGCCCTACCCTATGCTGTCAAGACAACATCATAGCACTATTCTTCTAATAAATAATTAATAATATTATACATTGTGATTATAGCTGATGGACCTTAAAGAACAGTAACGTTCGTACTTACCGTAGTCAGTGGCTGAAACAAGTAATTCACCCTTCTTATCATAACTTCAATCACTGCAAATGAATACAGGCAGTGAACGTGAACAATCTGTTGTTGCCGTACTGTTACTACAATATATTTCTTGAGGACTATATGCTATAAGTCATAATGCTTCCATTTTGGATGCTTAAACAAGATAATACCAAATTTTAAAGATATGAAGCGTATTACCCAAAGGTAATAGGTATCTTTTTTGACCATTATGCAATTTTAAAAAGCTTATTTGGAGAAAGATGAAAGATTGGTAACAAGTGCAATCTTGCAGGCATACAAGTGGTATGAACTTGGATACCAAAGAGGTCACTTTGCATCGGTCTGGCAGCGCTCCCTGTACAATGTCAAGGGACTAAAAGCTCAGCCTTGGTGGACAGCAAGGGAAACTGGTTATACAGAACTGGTAAAGGTAAGGAAGTTTGTTTCTGTTTACTTTGATTTATTTTTTTAATAACAATTGTTGTAATCTAATGTGTGAAGCAGAAAAATATGCTCATCTCTAAGATCCAAATCACTGCCCCTGTGAGTACCAGACAGCAACCTCAGACTGAGTGCAAGATTTCACTAATATACAGTAAAATGAGCTTAGGTGTTTTAAAAATTGTGATTGAGGACAGGATGGCTGAAACCATTACAAAATCCAAAATTTGCACAGTTAGAACACTGTAGTATCTCAAGTACAAAATAACAGCAAACTTTGGCAATGGCTGGGACACACATCATGAAATTTTTACTTAGTCAAGAAAGGCTTCATTCCTTGCCTCTATTGTAATACTTGGTGTCTTCTTTGGGAGCTTTTAATTGCATAAGAGAAATGAGCGTAAACTTCCAGCAATGGGCTTTTAGCAAAATACAATGACAAAGAATTTTAATTCTTAAAAAGTTCTTTTTTATCTGATATGAAACATATTTGTGTTCTATTCGTAATAGTAGTTTATATTTTCAGAAGTTGTGTATTTTTGAAATTAGAGATCCCTAAGCAAAATTTTCATAACTTCAGAATAGTAATAGCAGTAATAATTTTTAGAATGAGAATGAAGTACCCCTTTTGTGTATGTTTTGGTTTATTAGTATGTGGTTTAAATCATAGAATGGCTTGAGTTGGAAGGGGCCTTAAAGACCACTCAGTTCCAACTCCCCTGCCATGGGCAGGGTTCCTACCCATTGGATCAGGCTGCCCAGGGCCCCATCCAACCTGGCCTTGAACGGATCCAGGGGTGGAGCATCCATTATTTGTGCAGCAGAAAAATTCTTCTGCACGGGTAATTTAAAAACATAAATGCTTGTTTGTAGAGAAAGTTTTGCTCAGTCTTTCACTGTGTTCAACTACATAACAAGTTAGAAACCTACTGTGAAAAAGTTATTTTATTAAGGAAAGAAAAAGAAATTAAAAAAGGGAGATTACTCCTTTTTATGGGACCGATGGCAGTATAGATTAGGCTAAGAAACTTAGGTTGAAGAGTGATTGTCAACTGTAATGTCACTCATAGGAAAAAAAATAATTAACTTTGTAGACTAGCATGTGGGACATTTTGAAATGTGCGTGTATTGGACTCGAGGTACATGTAAAATAGATATTCCTGACGTAAAGGAGATGGAGAGACTAGGAATCTCTTACTGCCTTTTTGCCAGACAAGAAGAATATGTATCACATTAGTAATTTTTAAAGATGTCTGCAGTTCAGAGTGAGTAGTCTCTCTTACGCATAGGCACTGAAATCTCTTAATCACAGAGGTAAAGGTCCCTTAATCCTTAGTGTGAAAGAAAGTCAGCTTTGAGGGGTGGGGAAAAAAAAATGAATTTCCTATAATAAAATGGCCAGAGCTCTACCTCAAAGGAGTTTTTTCAGATATATCAGAGCATACATGGAGAACTTTGTTTCGATGAGCATCTCACATTGCTCCTAGAAGAGCCTTTTAGAACTACAAGGTTAGAAATTCACCCTGACCTTCATGGCACAGCCGCCTCTTATAGGTGGCTCTTCAATGTTTGTTACTCAATATACCAACATAAGAATTTGAAAAAAAACTAAAACGGCTACACTGTAGTTTGCAGCTTCCTTACTCTGTTGCGCTAAGTATTTTTTAGGGGATTTTAATGTGTTTTATTAGCAATATGTTCAAGATAACCTTCACAGTTGAAAGAATAAATCCAAAATATAACTTACATTAATCAGAAAAAATATTTGCATTGTTGTGTTTCCCCCATTACTCAAAAACTACTTCAATTTGTGAAAGAGAGCAGGCTTGATTCTAATAATGATCAATGCTGCAAGCAAAAATTGAAGTACCATTCTCCAGAAGGTAGCAATACAATCTTTGAAGACATTTGTTTTATGGATTTCTGAAATATATGTGTTCTAGCTTCTGTACATGTTTTAGTAAAGGGGGAAAAAAAAAAAAAAAAAAAGGAAAGATTTCCTTCTCCATTCCACACAGCTAAATCCAGTCAGCAGTTATTTCTTACTGCTTCATCACTTTACATTCCTCTGCTTCTTGTGCAGAATGCATGGGAAATGCTTCCAAATCCAGATGATAGGAGTTGATATTGAGAATTGATTCATGGAGGACAAAGCACTGGAGGCTTGGACACTCTCCCTGTGTTTCACCATTTGTTGTTAAATGCAAACAAAATGTTTTCAACGTCTTGGTAGCTTAACAGTGCTAATGGAGGATTTATTCGTGACTAGCTGAGGCAGTGCTAAAGCCAAGTTCTCTGACATACTCTGACAGCTCTGTCTTTGTTCATTCTGTTAACCAACACAGTAACGTGTTAGAGCACAGGCCTTGCTTGATTTTGTTGTAAAGGATCATGTAGTTCCTTGGGATTAGAGATAGAGATGGGAATTTGCACTATGCCTTGCCTTTTTCACTGAAGAACTGTAGAAAAAAAAAGTTCTCTTTCTTCAGTATTCCCAGTTTAATAAATCTCTGCTGAGTGGCATTCAGCTCACCTAGTTATACTCGTAAGGATGTGAGGTAAATTATCTGTACTAGTCGAGTGCAGGGCTAGTTTACAAGTAAAAGAAAAAAAGAAAAGGTATTTCCAAAGGGCAATTCATTGCTACTGTGCTAAATTACTATCTCAGGATGACCTGTCTTTATTTTGTGGTGTTAACTTTCCTACTGCTTTACTTGGGGAAAAAAAAAAAAAAAAGATAAATTAAAAGCCTAGGTAAATAATTTAGGCCTGATGTTTAACTGCTTTCTGAGTAAGATTAAAGAAGACAATCTCATACTTTATTTAGTTCACTATGGGCTGCTAGCCAGGATGTCTAAGAAAGAGATTTTTTTTGTTTAGTTCCTTTAATAAGGGTGAAGGTGTACGGTGGTGGTAAATCTTGGTTAGTGCTACTGTGCTGGTGGGAAGTGGATCTTTGCATCTCTCTAGCTGCTGCCCGTTAATGCTTAATTTTGTTATTTGTAGTTTCTTTGAAAGAACAGAAAGGAGGACCTGATTTCTCAGGGAGCAGAAACTATAAACCTTTAAGTTAGGAAGTATCAAGGGATTTATGCAGAAATGTTTCTGATCCACAGTAGTTCCAGACTTTGGATCTGGAGATTCAAGAAACTTTTTCTTGTTTGAGCTAAGCTAAAAGGAAATTTAGCTTTTATCTTTGAAAACTTACCATCCTCCCTTGGGGCAATTAGTGTTCCTCTCCAAGTCTTACTGAGTCATTGCATCATCTCTGGCGTCTTTAGTATAGAACCTCAGTATAGCATTATTTTTCTACTCTGGTGCTCTGTAAAAATAATAAATGAAAGAAATGCAATGCTGTTGGATCCTTGACACTTCTTACCAGGCTGAAAGTAGTACATAGGAAATGATCTAGGTAACTTTGTCCTTTCCTCATTTTGTGTATTTTGATTTTGGAAATGACTCAGAGGATGCTTTGCCAACAATGTACTATAGTGAGTAGCTTATTGATTCAAGTGTATCTTGTATTGACAATTTTCACTGTTTGTTTAGATTTTATTATTTAAAAGTTTTAAGTGCAGCAAAAAAAATAAATAAATGAAAAGAGCACAGAAAGAGAATGAAAGTTCTGGCAACAGCACATATTCATAATGTTTTCTGTAGAGAAACAGCTAGGACCCAATAGTTTGGCTAATAAAATCTGGACACTCATCTTTGATGGTGAAAATTAACTGAAATGTGCATTTAAAGTGTGGCTGGGTGTTTTAAGAGAGCCTTGTGCTGAAAAGAGCAAAGATGGCACTTATGCATGCTGATGTTTAAGCACTGTGAGTGACCGAATGAGTGCAAGGGATTTATTTTGGATGGCTTTAAATACTGGCCCTTGCCTGGAGGTCCTCAGAATTCCCCAGCAGAGACACTGTAACTATTGTGAGTGCTTTCTTACTCTGTTTCGGTAACAGAGTGAAAGGAATTGGAGACTTCGCCATTATTTTGTTTTATAGCCCAATGGATTAAAATACACATGGTCAGTAGTTATGCCTCACATGGGGGGCACTAAACTCTTAGTCTGTGGCATTTATGACCATGCCTTGAAAAGAGTTTGGCAGCACAGAATAAAGATTTTTTAATATAATGTAGTCGCACATAAAAATAAACCAATATTAAGAAATCTCTATTTAAATATGGTAATTTCTTTGCCAATAAAATCTACACTATTGCCAGATGTAAAGCAACTGTAAAGTTCCATTATTGTTAGGACCTGTATTTAAAAAGCCATATGGAGGTTTATGGGAATCAGCTGGTAGGAAACAAGTACATATGCTCCAAATGCTGTTCACCACCTGATTCTTCACTTGAAATCAGAATATTGCACCAAATAGAATATGAATCTGTTACACCCTGAGGCTTGCATCCCTGTATTTTATGGAGCATGAGCATAGCTTTTTTCTGTAGATACTAGCTCTTGTATCAGTAAGCTGAAGTCCAAATTCTGGATGTAGCCACAATGTTTTAATGGTGCTGTGCATTCCTGCCATTCAATGTATGCTAAGAGCCTGTAACATCAGGGAGATCAAGGCTGAGCTGTGTTTGAACTCCTGTAACTCTCACCTTCCTTTCCATCTAGGACTTGCTTATTACTCATAGTAAAGCATTTCCAGTGTGTTTTATAGATGGGGTCCAGTTTCTCAAGAGCACAGAGACACTATTGATTTCAGTGGCAGTTATATCTAAAACCATTGAGGAGTTGGCTCAAAATCAATGATATGCATTCAAATCACTTTGTATCCAAAGTGCTACAGAAGGATTTTTAAAGGCAAGGACAAATACACAACTTTGCAAGCTGACTTTCAGATAGTCAGTTGTGAAGAATCAGAGGTGGCAAAGCTGCCGTTATGGGCAACTCTTTCAACTACCAGTGATCTTTGTGCACCTTTTTGTCTGTGTGGGTGAAAGCTCCTTACCTATTTTTTAGGCAAAGGATTAGGAATTTGAGGAAGTTTTCCAGTTTTACTGATCTGTATCCCTGTTAATTAAGACACATATAAGTGCAAGATTTTCATTTCTTTCTCATCTCCAGCCAGTACAAACATCAAATGTTCAAGCTAACATTTCCTCCTGTAGAAATGGTAGCACTGAATCGCTGTTCCCGTGTTCATCTCTAATTAGCCGAAGGTTTTCAGTCTGTTTTATACCCTGCTTTTCAGAAAAATCAGTTTTACAAAGATATTCTTGAAAACATTGAATGCTAGCTGTTGAAGTAGTGTTATGGAAATCCATCAGTGGGAGAGAGTATTGTGAATGCGGCAGGAAAACGAGTGCTTTTCGCCTTTACTGGTGGATGAGAGAATGGAGTTTGCTAGGGAAAAAAGATAATACTATAATAACAGAAGTGCAATCATAATTTCCACAGATCTTAGCAGGCCTAAAAAGGTTATAGTGATAGATGGTCACTATGTTGTGGACAGCATGTGCTGCCCTTAGCTTTTTTTCCTGAGCCTTTTATGATATTTCAATGTATGACCTGTTTTGCAGGATCAACTTGTCTTTAAATTGGAAAAAAAATCAAGTGGAAAATGCAACTGTTTAATTTAAATGGGGGAGCCTTATAACAGTATAGAATTTTAAGGCTGAAAAGGGGCAGTTATATCACCACATCTGACCTGTGTTGCAGAGACTTCAGAGTTTTATTTGACGTTACACATCATACAAAGAGGTAGCGTGGGAACACACCTTAGCCTGTTTTCTTTATGAAATTGATTGAAAATGTCTTACAGAGATGCTTTGTGAAAGAGCACAAAGGCAAAATGAAAACTATTCACCCAAAATGAAGTTTAGGAAGTAAAGTAAGTTGTCATGGAGAAATAGAAATGAAAGTCTATAGAGAAATGGAGATGTCTGTGTAGTAATAGAAATGGAACTTCTATCTTTCCATAGAAATGGAAGTCGTCATTATTATCCAGATCCATTGTTACACTGTGGGTTTCTCATTTCTATTACTGTACCATTAAACTTATTACTGGTAGAGTGCAAGGTTTTCAAGTCTACCTAATTTTACAAATAGAGTGTCCTCAGGCAGCAGAGAACAGAAGAAATTTTAATTCTACAATCTTGTGGGTTTCGTGTGTATGAAGTACAAGGCAGCTTACACATTTTTAATGGTTGTATCCGTAAATTGTCACCTGGCATTTCAAGTCGTATTTGATCTTTTTCAATAGCATCAGAATGTGCAATTGAGTATTTGCAAACTGTTTTGAAGGTTTATATCATAACTGTCAACTTAAGTAGCATGTTTGCATTTGTCCTCTTTGAACTGGAGTGTTCTGTCAACACTTGGAGTTTCAGGTTACACGAGTGGTTTTTTAGTTGCAGGAGAGCTTCCAGGTAACATGTGCTATGTTTAAGAAGATCAATAATCTTCTTAGCTTGTGATATAAAATTATCTGTTAATGAGCCCTTAGGCTAATCAGAGAGCAAGTAAAGTGAGGCCTAATCTGCAAAGAGGCTGGGAATTATTGAAGTTTTGCAGTACAAATGTAATTGAATCTGAAGAAAGCTGTGAAAATTGTTTTTCATGCCTTAACATGTTGGAAGGAGATAGATATGTGTAAGGAGACTTGATAATGATGATGAACATTCTTGCGTATATTTTTAAATTTAAAAAATTAATAGTGGCAGGGCAAAAGTAAAAAAGGTACTAAAGCAAAATACAGTAAGTTCTCAGTGCAGTAACATGGCTTTCGTAACAGTCCTTAGAAAAAAATTGGAAGCTCATTCGAGATGAGGGGCTTGATGTGATGGATAAAAAAAGAAGCCTCTTCTTGCCTGAAGATGAGAATCTACGAGAAAAAGGGGACTGGAGTCAGTTTACCTTATGGCAACAAGGTAAAACATTTTGTATTTCTCTTTCCCCAGCTTCACTTTCTCAGATTATTGTAGTATATAAAGGAGTATCAACACAGCTTTTCCTGAATGTTTTTTTGATCACTGAACTTGTTATATAATTCTGCAGAAGAAGGGAGCTAATAGAATAGTGTCTGAGACCCCAGTGTTGGTAAACAAGAATTCTTATTGCCTGCAAGCACTTCTAAGAATCCTTTGGGGATAATAGTTATCTCCTGTCAAGGCTGCCGAATTTTTGCATGGTAATGCATAGTACAGATCAGCCTGAGGGAGGGCAGGAAAGTAGGAGAAGACATATCCTGAGTGTTTTATTGCCAGCTAGGGGATGTCCATCTGAGCTGTGCAGTGGGAGGCTCAATTTTTGGGATGACCTGAACTTTTTAAAAGACTCTACGTATGAAAGAGTGCTGTAAGATAAAGTATTAAAAGCCAAGATACATCAAAATATGATCAGCTGATGAAATGTAACAATGTTGTTGGCATTTTTTCTTTCTAACAGTTGTACTTAGAGTCACATTTCATTAGTTAGAAAGCTTGCTTCTCACAAATACTTTAAAAGCAAAGAAGTGGCAGGCTACTCTGATAATGCAGCATGTAAGCACTTCTGTTTCACAATTTGTACAATGTGCATAATATTTACTTCTTTTGATGTCAGCTCTTTTTTGCTGTTCTGCAAAGTAGAAAACATGGGACTGTTTATTCATTGCACTTACTAATGCTGCATCGCTTATTTTCACTAGGGAGAAAAAATGAGAATGCTTGTAAAGGTGTTCCGAAAACATGTGCTTTACTGGAAAGATTCCCGGAAGCTACGGGCTGCCGAAGAGGGCAGGTACCTGGCAAACTTCATTTTTGCAAACCCCTAAGGCTGGGAGCAGGTGATGTTGAGAAACGTATAGAGAGATGCGTGACCTTGATGTATGTTGTGATGCCTCAGACACACAATGAAGTTAATACTGTAATAGCCTTCAGCAAATACAAGGTGAAATATATTAGCTACAGCTTTTCTATGGAATTTTTAGTTGAACAATTTTCCCTCCTCCTGTGATCCTGAACTCTGCCATCTCATCGTTGCTCAAGCCAAGGCTGCCAGTGGCCTTCACAACCCTGTTGTTATCTGCGAGGGGCCACCAGCCAGTTGCTCCGGCTAATGCAGGTTTTGTGCCTCCTGCGGTCTGTCCTTCTAAACGATAAGCGTGTCTGCATGTCTTTCCATAGAAAAGAAGATATTTTTCTACTTGTACGTAGGAGATTATTAATTTCAGCCTGAAAACAATGCTGATTATTTAAAACAAAATGAAAAAAATGCACACAGAAATGCACACCACAGTATCAAACACCTTCAGGGTGTGAGAATGCACAGTTGTTGCTGGGACTTTAACAAAAGGTGACACCGTCATGGACGAGGTGTAATAAAAGTCCTGAACTCTAAGCAATATGGTTGTGAAAATGTCCTTGTTGAAAGCCTCTCTCTCTTCTTGCAGATCAAATATTCTGTCATGCATCCAGGAACTCATGTCTGGCCCCACACTGGGCCCACCAATTGTCGGCTGAGGATGCATTTGGGTTTAGTGATCCCTAAAGAAGGCTGCAGAATTCGATGTGCCCAAGAAAACAGGTATTGACTGGGATTTTTTGTTCGTTTCTTTTTGTTGTTAATTTTCCCCCACCATTCTCAATCCTAAGAAGCTGTGTTACTGCATGTAATAGAGAGGGGAAAAAAAAAAAAAAAGGAATGTTTTACTGATCAGAAGGTGCTATATATTTCATTAAGCAGGCAACTTACACCCTCACTCTTGGTACAAGATGTAATTTGTCAAACAATGCCAGAATAATCTTTAGAGACAAGGCTGCTCTTCTCTGCTTTGGTGTGGAAATAACATTTTTAGTTCATGAAATCTGTGTTTACCTTTACAATGCCAGTTTAATGTACTTGCCAAAAGAGTTCCTCTTTGGTTTGAGTTATATTATGTTTTGATTTGTTTTTTGTTTGTCTGTTTTGGTTTGGTTTTTGTTTTGGCTCAGAATTCTTTACTTGTTCTTTACTTATTTAGCAACAGCTGAGTCTAAGCTATAGCCCTGTTTTCACCACTATTGTGTTTCTGCAAAAGCCTTGTTCCTAGCTGAAGCATTCATTCTAACTCAATGTAATTCAGTTAAAAATATTCCAGTTGAATTTTTACGATGCTATATTTTGCTATATTTTTCTGTGTTTAATAACATTAAATATATTGCTTTTTATTTGCAGACTTAAGTTGCAGAGACTTAGATGGAATTTTGATAATGCTTAATAGCTATATATATTTAT
The DNA here is from genome assembly GCA_013396635.1 of Penelope pileata. NCBI lineage: Eukaryota > Metazoa > Chordata > Aves > Galliformes > Cracidae > Penelope > Penelope pileata. The sequence goes on from WBMW01000871.1 coordinate 390,285, forward strand.
TTGGAACATTGTATATCTTGTCTGTAGCATCTGAGTGCAACAAGTGTTAATTTTGAATTCTTTTTTGTGGTACTAATGTCCAGTTGTATTTGATATGGACAAATGCCACTCCTTTCTGCGTGACTGCAATATGTAGCAAAGATTTTTTTTTCCACAATATCTGAAAACAACTTCAACAAGAAATTTTTGGACTTTTTGAAGATAGAGGTGGCTAATGGACTAACAGGGAGATGTGGAGTCTTTTCACTGTGGGAGATTGTTGTGAATTCAGATCTGTGATGACTGAAAGGCACTACCACAGGTGTCTGTTCTGTGGCCTGTGTGAACAAAGTGGTGGTTTTGATCTGCTTCCAAGGGAGCAGGTGTCCACAACTCACCACCCATTATGAGGGATGACCACCATTCCTTGCCTTAATCTAAACAGAAGGGATAGTGGTGAGGAAAATGAACTTAACTATGCCCCTTGGTAGCAACAGTCCCTCAACATCAGGGATGTGGCAGAGCAGAGTGGAGAAATGTCTGTTGTTGCTGGTATGCTGTAGACAGAGCATGCTAGTGTCTAGGCTTCTGATCTTGGCTCGTTCTTATGCATCAGACTCACTCATTTGAAATGTAAAACTCGCATTCAAGAGGTGACTACAGCCTGTGCTGGAATGTGTTAACTGTAGCTGATTTTGGCAAGAGCTATACATTCAAAGACAGGATTTTCATTGAAAGTATGTCCACTAATGGCAATGGAGAGGTGCTTTTTACATCCTTTTTCCCACAAAAGAGGAGATGGGTGAACTGCTGTGGAAAGAAATTGTTATGAAGAAATCATATCTTTAGCATTTTCAGTTTCTCCTTTCCTGGTGGTTCAGAGCACTTAGGAAGCTGGTGGTTTCAAATAGGAGAGCTGGCTCAGGCATGAAGGTTAGTGTATCAGGGGTCAGGGCTTTGATGCCATCTTTATCTGGCTTCCTGTCCCGCTGCTATGTGCACAAGGTAGAGAAACAGTGAGAATTTTGTGCTCATTACCTTTCTGCCACCCAGTGTGGGTGTTTAGAGGGGCAATGCTACTATGCAACTCATCCTTTGATGGTCAGGCAACTCAGCTCTATCTAGTACTGTCATTTACTGTTACTTGCAGAAGTGTCTTTTTGTTGCTGCCAGGAGCTTGTGCACCTCATTGTTATTCAGCACAGATATAGTAATTTTAGGTCATTGGGCCATTTTGAAGTCCGAATTCTGGAAAGTGTAGGATACAGTGTACAAAAATGGTAGGTAAATAATTTCTAGTTATCAGAACGAAACATCTCTGTCAGACACGGTAATCATGTTTTGAAATGAAGCTGCAGAATTACAGCCTTAAGCAGAAGTCAGTCCAAGGTCTCACCTGTGACAGGTGACATAAGAGCTGTGCAGATGATATAAAACTACCTCAAATTGGCTCAGCACCAAACCAGTGTAACATCATCCCTATGGTCCAACTGTGAAATGTTTCTCACACTTCCAAGGCATTTGGAAAGTATTTATTTGCATACTAATGGTGAGTTTTGTAATCTATCCAAAAGGGCCTAATAGTTCTGTCAACTTTACGACTTCTTTGTTGTGCAAAACAGCCCATCTCAGTATGATGCAAATGATAGGTCCAGCTTTTAACCTCAGAAGCTATTTCATCTGGATGCTTGGAGTTTTTATTGTCCTTAACTGAGCTCATACTTTCAGGCTATTTAATGCAGTGTTGTTCAGGCTTGGCTTAATTTAATTAAAAAAATAATAATAATATTTACCACATTACAGCATTGATTTGAGTAATACCAATGTAATTCTATTGCAGTAGCAGAGAATCGGAGACTGAAGGCCAGTAAGACACTAAACGTTTTTGTTTATTGGATAGCTATCTTAGTAGCAGAAAAAGACACACGATCATACTTGAAGACTGCGAACGGTTATTATGTGGGCCTTCAAGGCTGATGTCCATGTGCAAAGCAGTGTGAATTTTTCACTGTTCTGATGGTTGTCCACCGTTGATTACAATAAGTTTGGATGATCATTTCAGTTGAAATGATCCTATTTCAATTTCCATTTCCCTTCAGAACATTACAGCACATCCCCATAAATGCTGATAGTTAAATTTCTGCTTTTGTTGAATCAGATGTTCAAAAGTACCTAGATGACTTAGGAATCCAAATCTCTTTTTTGGAGATCCAAATCTTTTTTTTTTTTTTTNTGTGATGTCCATATTTTTTTTTTTTTTTTTTTTTTTTTGGAAAAAAATGTGTTTTCCATGTGAAAGAACACAGTTGAATGAGCTAAGCAATTTATTTCCATCTTTGATGACTAGGTCTTTGCTTTATCATTGCTACTATTCACAGTTTCTAATTCCCTTTAAGGGCATCAATCCCCATAGACTGCTTTGCTTGTTGAAAAACTTGATTATGTATTCATTGTAGGGTGGCTTTAGGAGGTAACACTGGCTGTTACTGACTTGACTGACTGTTAAATCCCTTCAGGTTAGACTCGATGAATAATCAAACACATGCTTCTGTCTTGCTGTGATGCAAAATAAATTTGCTTTGCTCGTACTGCTGCCTGACTTTATAACGGACAAACCTTTTAACACACAACCAGCTACTTGTGTCTAAGTGCAGTAGGCAAGACAGACATCTGAGGGGCAGTGACTTTTTACTGTGTGGTGACATTATCTCTAAAGTTCAGTAATGAACATGTGACAGTAGAGGAGAGGCTCAGGGAGTTGGATTGGAGTCTGAAAAAGAGAAGACTAAAGGGGAGCCTACTTACTGTCTTCAACTAATAACAGGTGACTGTGCACAACATAGGATCTGTTTGGGGGTGTGTAGTTATAGAATGAGAGGCAATGGAGATGTGGAAATAAATGTTCACTATTAATGTGGTAAAAACCTAGAAGAAAGTGTAATGTCCATCAGTACAGATATTAAATCCATTAGACAAGAACCTGAGATATCTCATCTAGCCTTAGCATTGGATCTAACATTGCAGTAAGACTTGCTCTCAGCAGAGGCTTGGAGCAGATGGCCTTCTGGCGTTTCTTCCAACCTAAATTGTTCTGTGATCCTTCATGAAACTGAAAGGAATGCTGATTCTTTAAACCATTAATATCTCCCTTCTCCATTGACACTTGCCATTGCTTTTAAATCTCATCATTTTCTTACTTTTTCAAACAACGGAGATGCTCAACAATAAGCTGATTTGAATAAGTCATGTTTCCATTTTTGAGCCTAACAGAGGTACAGATCTTGGGAAGATTCCAGTGCTAAAATTTGGCTTTTCCACGTAGTGATGAACACTAACCCAGATCACATTCAGTGATCTCTGCTTTGGTGGTACTTGGCAAGCAGAAGGTGTTTAAATTATCTGATCTCATCCTTTCAGTTCAGCTATAACAATATAACCTGACTTAGTCTATGCTATGTCACTGCAACCTTCACAGGAAGAAAAATCTTTAGGCTCTGTGCTTTGAATGGATTTATGGGACAAGACTATTGAGATCCCTGAAATTGTAAAGCAGGATCAGGGCCTAATTCTGTTGTTCTGATTTTCAGAAAAAAGTGCGATTCAAAGTGTACTTTATTTTCAAGCCATATTGCTCGTCATTCCATCATTTTCCATAACTCATTATGTGTAGATCTGATTAGAAAAGAGGAAGAAGATTGCTATACCAGTATTATGCCCTTGAGCTTGATGAATGTTCCCATTGCTCGTTGGACTAAACTCATTAAAATTAAATAAATAACAGATATTGCAAATGTCTGAATGTGTATGGGGGCATAACTAGGCAGAGGGAGAGAAAACAATCCCTCAGTAATATCAAGGTCCATTAAACTGATCTTCCTGTAGTTCATTTCAATTAAATCTCTGATACTCCATTATCTTAATATTAGGTAATGAATCCCTGACTGCGCAACATATATGTGTATATATTTATATGCTGTTTAAATGATTCTCACATGTAGGAGAACATCTTTATAGCTGGTATATAGTTTGTATGCCCCACAGCACTTCAAATACTACAGTAAAGCATGTTCTTTTTTGTGTTGCAGAACCTGGGAAGAAGGGAAAGTTCTTATTTTTGATGACTCTTTTGAGCATGAAGTATGGCAGGATGCTGAAAATTATCGTCTGATATTCATTGTTGATGTGTGGCACCCTGAGTTAACAGCACAGCAGAGACGAACCCTTCCTGCTATTTAACAGGTTATTTCTGATATGAAGAGCAGAGGAGCTTAACCCTTCGGAGTGTGCAAATAGAAACATGCAGGATTAATTTATCCAGCGTATGAAGAGTACTAGTATTGTAAGGGTTAGAAGAGATGACGATGGTATTCAATGATCACAGACGACTTGAGTTTTAAAGAAAAAAAAAAACATGTTTTTTTTTCATAATGATACAGCACTGAAATGTATTGTTTTTCTGGTTCCAAGTATGAGAATAACAAATCTTGTCCATCAAGGAGCGATAGGTCTGGATTTTCAAGCTGAGGAATTTGCCATTCTGCAAAGTTTTTGCAGAAAGTGCAGAAGTTTTTGCCATATCTGTATGATGTGTTCAAAACCAAGCAGCTACCTGCCTGGCCATGTTCAGGCACAAGATTTGCAATACTACATCTTGGAAACACTTCCCAGGCTTCTATTTGGGAAGCAGCATGTAAGGTATTTATAGACATATGCATATGATCAACTTTGAAAATCAGTGTGCAGTTGTCATGTTAACTGCTTTAGGTATAAAACATGTCCCTATGTTATCAACTGTAGATAATGTGAATGGATAATGTGTGTTTTGTATTTTTTTCTACCTGAGTAACTATTTTTCTAGCATAATTATGAACAGATCTTCTTTAATTAACCACTATTTTTAAAAATAATGTACATATAAAGTAGCATCTCTAGCTATAAGCAGAAAGAAAACACTGTATATGAACAGATTTCATTTTTGCCAACTGTGGCCTTTTCTTGCCTTTCTGGAAATGCAAACAGAAACTTATATAATCAGCTTCTTAGTGAAGTGTTGTTCTTCTGAAGCAAAATAGTTCTCTTTGCAGGCAAACTTCAATTTTGTAATGTGATTTTTGGAAGATGCTGAGCAAATATGACATCTGTAGACTTGACTCTCAGAGTGCTCATCAGTTCTTACAATTATGTGGTGAGCTGCTTTTCCTCCTATCATTGTAAAAGCCTGTGTTGTGGTAACCATTTTCTACCCAGCAATCTGAGGCACCTGCTTCCAGGGGCTCCTGGGCTCACCTTGGGTGGTCATTCAGCAGAAAAATGCCTATGAAGAATTTCTTGAGCTTGGAGCAGAAGGACAAGGTCCTTCCAGGTTTCCTGCTAGAATGCAAAGCAGAGAGTTTCAGGTTATTAACTTGAATTAACTTCTGCCGCCAGCATCCTACACCGTGCTAGCATGATCCTTTAACAGACCTAATGTTCTGCTTGTCTTTAAATGTATGATGTAATACTGAAGTGGTCTTATCACAACATCGTTTATGGTATACTCTCTATTTGCTACACAGAACTTACTGTATGATAAAAAAAAAAA
>WBMW01000871.1:395868-495863 GCA_013396635.1 Penelope pileata
AAAAAAAAAAAGCCTCATTTTCAAGAGAGAAATCCTGGTGGATGTTTAAGCAGTTTACTGATCTTTTGGTTTCCCACTGTTTGGTGGGAGATGGAGGGTGCAGAACCCTCCACTGTTAACTTCTAATAACACTAACAAGGAAGAGAGACCAGAGGTTGCACTGATGATATTTGAAGCTGGCTGTAATCTGCTCACCTGCGAAGTCGATGCCATGTGGATAGGGATGCTAGGATGTTGAGGTCTGGCCAAACTCATCAAGAGCAGTGGCATCGCTAGCAAGGATTGTGAAAGACGGTGCTAAGCAAGGAGACATTGAGGTTACTGAGTCTCCACAGCTTTGGCTTCATTGCTCAAAGGACATTGAATGGTTTTATTTGTGTAATGTTCGGTGATTTTCTCCTTCAGGGACTACATCATGGTGGTGATGGGCTGACAGCTGGACTAGATGGTCTTAGAGGTCTTCTCCAACCTTAATGATTCTATGATTCTAAGTGTTGTAGGTACAAACAGCACATGCTGCATGATCCAAATTCCACATTTGCTAAGCAAAATACAGGTAGCAGCCTTGCATTCCCATAAATTGAGTGCTTTTCAGACTTTGTACTTTATTAAGTAATTTAATCTTGTAGTGCCATATAAAGCATGATGATTGCACCATAAGCTGTTGTAACCAGTTTCTGGAGGTGTGCACTTTAATTTCCTTTCTGACTAGTAAGAATAAATAAAACACACACTGATAAACCCTCTCTGATCAAGAGTCAGGTTTAGGCAGCAGTGATAATTAGGCTTTAATGTGTTGTCCATACCAATTCTGACAGCGTAACATCTGCTGTACGGTAACAGTTCTCAGTGAATCATCATGAAAACTGAAAAGATTTATAAGTTTCACACTTTAGAAAATATAAAAATACTTTTGGAGAGCTTTAGGAGAATTAGGTATAAAGCTGGAAATGATGTACTTTCTATTTTAAGGAGTCATAGTACAATAAAAATCAGATCTGGTAGTTGTTTAGTCAGGCTGTACTTTGTATCTCTGCACAGTTATCAAGCAGTACAAATTATAAACTATTTTGTTATTCTGTAAAATACTTAGTTTGTAAAGAAGTAATCAATAACTGTTTAAACCAAAATTCATGGCTTAGAATATTTCTATTAGTTTTGCAGTTTAGTTGCTATAGCTCAGAGTAAACACTAAAGGAGTGATAGCAACTTTGGAGCTTTATTTGTAAAAATCATGCTGTCTTTCAGGTTGTTTCACTGTTCCTTTGCAATCGGCAAATAGATCAAAGCTATCTACCCAAAATGCGTGTGTGCCAGAGTAGCACTGTTCATTAAATTGTGTTGTGACATATTGGCCATGTGATGTCTTAAGTGCCTTGAATGCGACAAGGTGTATTGTGAATAGCTGCTGCAACACCAAAGTGGTTCTACTCTCTGCCTACCTGCCAAGGAGCTGAGAGTATCTCCTTTCGTTAGATACATTTATTGGATTAGATACGTAAGTGTTGAGGATATATATAGCAAAATACAGAAATTAGGCAGTGAATAAGTGATATATTTTGGTTATTCCTCTTTGCCGTCCAGTACTTCATGTTGAAAAAGCTTTTACACATTGGAAATGCCAATGGCTGAAGTGAATGGAAATGCTTTTTTACATAGAGAACAATTGCAATTTAAATGTTTCATTCTTTAGATGTATTTACAGAGGGAGATACCAGAGCAGGATGTTTGTAAGGTAGCACATCCTCATCGGGGTGTTAGGTGGTAGATTCCTACCTGTCAGTACTTACCTTGCTTGCAGACACAGAGCCTGTGTAAAATCTTACTGTTAAATACAGATATACAAGGCTTGATATGTATTTATTCACATCACATTTAAAAGGTCAGTCATTCTAATTTTCGAGGTTTAATCCTCAAGGACTGGATTTCAGTGGTATTTGCAGTTCTTGGGCAAAGAAGCTTGAATGAGCAGTACTGGGTCATCACAAAAATTCAGTGACAGCAAAGTGTATTAACAAAAAAAATTGCAAACCAAAGTAATTTCTTCACTAATGCTGCGGTATAGTAGGCAATGTCTATCCTGTTTTGTTTCTTGTGTGTTTGTTTTACTTTATGCTTTAAGCCCATTCGCTGTGGCTGATCCAAATGTCTATGAGTCTTCCTGAGCCTCAGAAAGGGAGGGGAGCTGTGCCCTGACATAACTTTCTGGAGTAGGTTATAATGCCGGAGAGGGGAAATGGAAGAAACCTCAAAGGTGGATGGGCTCAGTCATCTTATTTGTTTTAATGTTCCTGTGAGCCTCAGAGTGTTTGCTGCTTTTTCTGACCCCTGTGTTGCTTTGCTGGGAACATTCACTGCCTTGAAGACTCGCTGTCATAGAGGCCAGCGGGTGGCCTTGATAACACACTGCTGCAGAAGGTTATTGTGAATGAGACTGTTCTGTACCCGTGCAAGCAGGTAAATCCCAGCTGTGTCAGTAGGATCTGGCAGGGTGACATTTCTGTCCTGTACAGGCTTAAAAGGTTGTAAATGAAGGCAACATTTTGTTAGTCCATTTGTTAGGGATGACCATGTCCAGCTGAACTAGACCATCACTTTCAGTGCATCGCTTATGAGTTCAGTGAATGTTCCAGAGCTGTATGGAAAGCCTGTTATCATCTCATTTTATATATATGTATGGTTTACACTGTTATCTTTGAAATGTTGGTACCAACCATGTGTTCTAGTAATTGTCAATGCGTGGCCATTAAATTGAAGACAAAAAGTACGTATGTTGATTGTAACTGTTTTAGGAAATAAAGTCACTGCTCATGCAATTTGAGAACAATTTTTCTTTTATTTCTTTAATCTGGTTTCCATTGCACTGAAGGGATGGGACTCTCTTTGTAGATAGAACAAAGAGAGAGATACCAAACTGATCTTTGGCATTTCAGTTCTTCTTTTTGTCCACATTTCCTTCGAGCGGAAGCTTATACTGAATAATTAATTCTAAGTTTTCCTTTTTCATTTTAACCGTGGCCCACATCTGCAATCAGCATTCCCTTCTGGCTACACCTTTCGCTGACTGCAGGAGGGGAGGGGGTAAATGGCTCTGCAGAGCTTTTATTTGCGGGTGGGACCTAAATGAAAAAATCTGGATGAACCATTAATCACTGGTGAATGTGTCCAGTGGGTCTCCCTGGCACCCCCTTGCACACACGCACACATCTAATGGGCTCCCGAGTCGCCTGTGGAAAAATGCATCATTAAAATTAAATAATTGCGTTCCAAATTCTCTGTGTCTGCTGCCCACACAGCTCATTCCACTTAGCTGACAGTTTTATAAGGGTTTCAAAAGTTAAGAATAATTTTTGCTAGATGCTGAAATAAGTGACCCCCTAAAAGCACTATGGATGAGGCAATCACAAAGTGTCGCATTGAATGACATTATGCTGGCACTGATTTTTACTTTTTTAATACAAAATCCTTCTTCAGAACTCAAACACACTGTAAATGCTGCTATTTCTGCCCTGTGAGCCACGCTGAACTGCTAATTACCGATCAGACATTAAAGATGCTTTGCTTTAAAACACATTTAACCTCAGCTTCTGTAAAACTGAGCCTCCCTGCTGGAGGCTTCAGGAAAACTTCTACTGACACGCACTGGTTTCTTTAAAAGGAGAATGCAGTCCCATCATTTCCAATTTTTTAATGCCAAAAATCCAAAAAAAAAAGAAAAGTAAATAAAGTTCTTTAGATACGGACAGACCCCGGCCGCATCTTCTGGTGTCAATAGAAATTTTGTTCAGCTTTGGCCGCACGGACAGGTGGCTGGTGACAGTTGTTACTCGGCTGAGAAAGATGAAGGACTTGTTCTCAAGCGAAACGCGTGTGAGTGCGTACCATGTGCTCAATGGGTTTCTGCGTGGGTGGGAGTCTGCATGCTGGCCAGTGGGCGCTCAGTCCAGGGCCAGCAGCGGCTGGGTGTTCTCGCTTTCCCCCAGCTCCTCGTGCTTCAGCGTGCCGGCTTCCACCACTGACTGGGACCTGAAAGCAACAACAGGTGCGTGCCAGTGAGGGCTGCTGCAGAAACATTCCCCATCCCGATATCCCTTTGCTTTGCTTCATGATTGTGTCCGTTTTCCCCTTTATTGCTTTTTATTTATTTACTCTGGACTATGCAAGTACTTTGAGATCCATTCCTATAAAAATGAATACAAAGTGACTCCTTACTTGTTTCAGGTACTTTCAAAATATTTACTGCTTAGCTATTCTCTGTAATGCTGAATGCCCACAGCAACTTGCAGATCTGAGCCTGAGATACCATGGAATCAAAGAAAAAGTTTTTTACAGTAAGGGTGGTGAAGCACTGGAACAGGTTGCCCGAAGATGTGGATGTCCTGTCCCTGGAGACATCCAAGGTCAGGCTGGACCGGGCTCTGAGCAACCTGATCTAGCTGTAGGTGTCCCTGTTCATTGCAGGGGAGTTGGACCAGATGACCTCTAAAGGTCTCTTCCAACTCTATGGATTCTATTATTTCTGTGAATCTCTTAGTGCTTAATGTCCTCCTAGGCAACATTGCTCTGCTACTGCTTACTTTGCACAAATAAAATAGCTTAGACAAGTCCTCACAGGAGCAAATGTCAGTTCATGCTTGTTAGAAGTCTGGAGGCTGGCAAGTAGATAAATCACATGTCACTGATGAGGAAACCAGCACTAATATGACAACAAGGGAGCTTCAGGTGTGCTCAGTCCTGCCATTTATCTCTATCTCCTTGTCTATGCCCTTGAAGGAGAATCTTGTGCAGGGATAGTCCATTTTAAATTCATTTCTGTCTTCATGGTGGGAAACATAGTTTATCCTTTGCTTCTAATGGGCAAAAAAAAAAGCAGAACAAATGAGTAAAAAAGTGGAGCATGAGGATTTCTGGCAGTGACAAAAGCTGAATGATTTTAACCTAATGGGAAAATTCAAGAGGATTTCATTTTCTGAGGTCTGTGTGTTCCAGTGTTTGCCCACTGAGCTATGGAAGGAGGAGCTGATGAGTATGTTACAGAGATTCATTATCCTCCATTTTCTCTGCTTCAGGCTAGGAGCTGCCTCCCAGTTTGAAATCAGCAATGAGTTTTAGAGTAAAATCACTCTCTGCATCAGGAACTTTTAAAAGTGAACTTTTTCAAAGGCAGCAGAGGCAAGCATTTGCGTGTTGCTTAGTATCATTTTAAAGAGCATATTTTGGCAAGGATGGCTTTTAGAATTAGGGGTTACTTATCACCTTCAGGATGTGCTTGTAGTTCCCAGTTGTTCATTACGGTAACCTGAGTTCAAGCCTTAGCTGCTCTATGAGATTAGAGATAACTTCTCTTGATAAAAATCATTAATAAATTGCACCCTATCGTACTGCAGCACTTGATCACCATTAAATACTGTGACTGTGAATAACTTGTATGATTATTTTTCTTATGCCTGAAGTTTTCATAAAAGCATAATAGTTTTTTTCATTAAAAAAAAAAAATCTCAAAAGAGAGATAACAAAGCTAGATGCGCAATGAGAAGATTTTATGGCAAATTTTTCAAGGAAAATCTTGCCCAAATGTTTTTACTGTGTATTTTTTACAGTAATGGGACATGCATAATGTTTATGGCTGCATTTTAATATAGAAATCAAGAGACTATGCAAAATGACAGAACTAATTATGTGGCTTTGAAACTGCTACAGAATGGATTCAAATCACAATATCAGAATTTTTTTGTTTTCTTTTCCGGAGTATCAGATTAAATTACTATTAAAGAGTACCTAATTAATACTTGTTACCAATGTTTGCTTTGTGTAAACCATGGAAAGTGTCCGAAGTCAAATGAAGAAAAGTTTTCCCTGCACCTGTAAAAGCCCGACACCAATTCCCTCCCACTGCTGGTGCTCAGCTGCATGCCAAGCTGGGAGCAATGGAATTCCAAGCTCTGTGTGCAGGTCCCACACTGCTCCTCTTCACACACAGCCACGAGGGCTGGATCATCTATCCAAGTGATTGCAACCCACCCAAGCTCCTCGCTGAAGACACTGAATGACTCAAAGGCTATGCCCAACCCTTCTGAACCACAGGAAGAAGAATCCAACTGAGGCTGTAGCATTTGTCAGGCTCAGCAGCATCAGTAATCTCCCTCTTTCTCTCTAGAAGCTGCTTAGCCCCATGTCCTGAAATAAACCATTCAGACAGCTCTCAGAAGTGCACAGTAATGATGTGAGATCACTATTTTCTAAGGCACCACAATTTGCTGTCATGTTTAGATTTCCATTTTCTAAATGCATCAGTTTTTCATTTGCCAAAAACTGTTTTGTTATGTTTTTAGCTTAAATGTTAGGAAAAAGAAGGAAGATTACTCTTTTCAGTAAGATTTTTGTATGTTGGCTCTAGTATTAAAGCTAGTACTCAGACTAGTTTTTAGTTTTAGAAGTACTGCTGCCCACTTTACCTGCATTGCCATTCTTTTCCTTCACTGATGTATTATCCTGTAATAACGAAATTCATGAGAAAAAAGCCTCCCTGTCCTTGTGTATTACTGAATCCGGCAAACAAAAGACCTTGTGATCCTCACCCTTGCAGGCTGGGAAACCCTCCTAGACTATGACCATTGCATGTTTTCAGCCACACCTGGACAGTTCCTGTAAGGGCCACCTTGCTGTAGCCTTGCACGAGGTCTCCCAGCCTGCATCCTTCAGGCCAGTGGACACTACATCATTTAGGTTTGGAGTTGAGATGGAGTTAAAGCTCTGGAGCCAACCGTTTTGAACTAGGTTGCACTGAATGATTTTAGATGCCTTTTCCAACCTTAATGATTCTACAATTCTAGGTGAGTTTTCTTCCTTTTCATTTTGACCACATCTTTAGCATAGTACTGCAGCAGGGATGTTCAAAACTTAAAGAAAGCGTAGAGCCAAGTGTCGTAAGGGCCTCATGTGACTCATGGGTTACCTGCATTCAAGCCTCTCCTCTGATGAATTTTTATCTCTTGACAAAAGTGGAACAGCTTCCATGATTTCTCGGGCAATGTTTCCTATGTATCATAGCCACAGCTGTCCCACACCATGTTACCTTCAGTATTCACCTGCAGTGTGACACGAGTGCTGCAGCTTTGGAATTGTAAATGAAATATCTGAATTTGCAACCTTCTGGCTTTCCTGCTTTCTCAACCAAATCTTCCCAACAATGAGTCTGGAAGATGTTTGGGTGTGAGGGATCTGGTTGAGTTAAAATTTAGTACAAGTAGGCAGCTGCTTGTATCACACGTAAAAGGGCCCTAGGCTGACAGGCCCTCTGCCCGCCATTAACACAATACTTGTAGGGGACCTGGCTCATGTAAAAATACAGCGAGATGACCGTGAGCTGGGAGCCAAGTCTGAAGGAATGAGCAAGTCAATGCCCGTAAACCTCCCTAGCCTAGCTTCCCAGTTAGCCTTGCTTGGTAGAGCGAAATGAAAATGGAAAGAGAAATGAATTCTCAGTCTCCCTTCTGAGGCATAGGTATCATTTGAGTGTGCTCCATTTAATGCGTCAGTCAAAGCCCTCATGGTGTTTTTACTGTTCAGCAAGAATATTTGGAAGACTGGAAAATCAACACTATCCAGCTGTTTCTCCTGCAGGCCAACCATGTATTTTGGATGACAGCACCGCGTGTTGGTACATACATCCATATCTAAGAGAGCAGATGGCTGTGTGTGTGTGGTCATTTTAATGGAGCTACCTCAAATTCAATCAAAAAAAGAAAAAGTAAAAAGATGGAATGCAGGCTTTCAAAGTGCGTTGATTGCAGAAGGCTCTCATCAGGGTACAGAGGAAGTCAATCAGCTCACAGAGATTTACGTCTGCTGGGTATCGCTTTTGTTTCCCATAAAAAATAAAATAAGAAACCACTGCTCTGAGCTAATAATTGCCAGTGCATCGTGGCAAGCTTGCTTTTAAGGACAACCTTTGGTTCTCTGATCATTTTGTGCCTTCCATCACAGCCAGGCGGATGTGCCACAGCCCCCAGGGGCATGGACACCCGCCATTTGCGCTGGGCTTCCTCTGGAGGCTTTTGTGGAGGGAGAAGGAGGATGCCTATTTTTTCCCCAAGTGCTGGAGGCTTCCAGCTCTCAGCATGACGTGCTGCAGCCGATCAATCAGATCCCATTGTGCGACTCTATTCATCTACCTCACACCTCCCATCTGCTCACTTCTCTCTAATTCCCTCCGCATTTCACCAGCACCTCAGAGCTGTTCATGTCCCAATTATTCATTCCCTTTGCGGAACACAAGAAGCAAAGGAAACGCTTTTTTAAAAATCACACCTATGAATTTTCGTATCGACAAGGTCTGAGGGACATTTCTCTCTCTGCCTTCCTTCCTCCTTGTGTGACTGCAGGGGAGGACCAGAACTGCAGAGTCTGCTTTGCAATGCATGCCAATGTCCTGTCTTCGTTAGGGGGCGAAATAATTTTTCCCCATTGTTACAGAAAAAATGCAGACATGCTCACATGACGTAATGGTGATAGAAGGTCCTTCTTGCATGACTCACAGCTCTTCAGGAGTGGGGCAACCCCAGCATGTCTGTAGAGGACCCAGCATCAGTGGTGGGGCAGAGCTGAGCTGACTAAAAGCAATCTGTCAACACAACAGGGCAGGGGGCAAAGTGGCACTAGCTGTGCTCCCAACCCCATCCTTCACCCACAGGATGACAGAGACAGGAGTCAGGCTGTGCCACATACCTCAGAGTTGGGGGGCACTCCTTGGTCTTTCTTCACTGATCGTTGTGCACTGATCATTTTGCATATATGATGTTATGTGCCCAACATAACCCAATCCTTTGTGACTTCCTGTGTCAAGACCTTGCCTTGGCCACATCCTAAGTCCAGGGTAGGTAGAAGTGTGGGTAGGGGTGCATCCTCCATCTCCCTTCTCTGCTATAGATTGACTTATCCACCCTCTTTTTATCACTATTTTTTCACATAAAAGGAATTGGAGCATCTGGGTAGGACAGGAGCTCCTGGAACACCCTTCAGACCCCACGGTACAACATCACGCAGCAGAAGGCCAGATAAAGACAGCAGGACAGCAGCAGTCAGCTCCAATCTACAGCAGATTCGGCTAGAGCTGTTGAAAAGTATGCAAAGCATGATATCCAAGCAAAAGAAATTCAGGCCAAATAATGAAGAAAATTTGCTTCTCCCAACTTAGGAATATTACATATCCAGTGCTCCATCACTATTCACACTTTCCCTGTCCATCCCCATATCCCCTGCTCACCAAGCATGCTTCCTACCCCAGCAGTCCCCATTCCCTTTGCTCAGATACCCCAGTCCTTTGTGTCCACCTCATCCCCTGGTCTGCCTTTTGGTGGACACCCCAGTGTCCCCACATCCCAGCATCCCAACAACCCCATTTCCCAGCATCCCAATGACTCCAATTCCCAGCATCTCAACCAAGTTTGCCACCAAATCCCAGTCCCTTCATATTGGTGTGCCCACATCAGGAGGACACAGCCCTGTGAGCTGCTCCCAGGTCCTACATCACAAGTTTTGTGTCAGCAGTGAAAACACCCCTGCAGAATGACAGCAGCCTTGCTGAGGCACTTTTAGGCTGAGAAGTCAAGCAGTGCAACATCAGGAAAAGCCAAAATGTGAGAGCAGCAGACAAGCAGCTGTGTGCATGGGGACAATGCAGCCCTCTAATAGCGACCCACTCAGCAGCACACACTGCCAACCCAGAGGGCTCCTTCTCCTCTCAGTCCTCAGGGCAGACACTGCCAAGCTGATAAGTAGTGATTTATTTTGCTTTCTTCCAGAAGTTTGGTGTACTCTGTGACACATTTTCTGCCTTTTATTCAAGCCCTGCTCTGAAGATAGCCTTTGTTAATTCCCTCCTGAGCTTGTCTGGGAATTCATCAACACAGCACTTGTGTGCCTCTTAAATGCTAATTTATTTACCACCGTAGCGCTGCTGTGAGGATTTTTTTTTTATTTCCATTTTACATGTGAAGAGTGGAAGTGAGTGAGATGAGGGCCTAGATGTGCCCATTTCCCAGTGCTGAGAATCCGATTTTGCAGAGCGCCAGGCATTACACAGCAGTTTGAGTGTCCAAAGCACATGTCCCATCGACTGCAGGTACAGGTTAGCACTGAGTATTTCTGGAAATTAGACCTCAGAGTCTATTGTTTGGCAGGCTAAAAAGCATCAGAGTGCAATCTCACCATCTGTGTGAGGTTTGGCTCAAGCAATTTGCCAAGTGGAGGGCGAGCAGCACCCGCTTCTCCAGGGCTGCACCAAAGGCCTCCCCAAAGTGTCCCCATTTCCTTGCCCACCAGGAGAGCTTCCCAGCCTAGCTGCCTCCAGCCCTTCACGTCTGCCCTGTGGTTCCCATCCCAGTCACTCTTGTTCCCATCTGGGTTCGCTGCTGAGTCTTCACCTCTCCAGTTCTGTGGGCAGCAGGGAGGGTGCAGGCCAGGGAGCGCAGGGTGCACTCTGCCCACACCCAGCTCCATGTCCTGCTGCAGCCCGGCCTAGTGCAGGGAAAGCTGTGGTTACGTGTAAAGGTTGTAATTGTAAGAGCCCTCTGCACCCCACGGCCTGGACAGGGGGTGCACATTGTGGGCTTTGAACCACCAGTCAAAGCTGAACAAGTTTATTTGTTCTGGGAGGCCAAGCTAAAGCATGAGGCAATCCTTGGGGTCATTAAATGCCAAAATTAAATATGTTTCTACAGAGCATGTGTGAATTGCCTTTTCAAAGGCTTGTGGCTTAGCCAGATGTAGATGGATTTCCACAGGGCAGCGAAAGACATAAGCAGTGTAAAACCATTTGTTTTATTAAGTGTCATGTCTTTAATCTAAACTACTAAACTTTGGGCAAATTTATAGCCAGCTGAAGACATAATTTACAATGCAATATTTTAGGCAGCCCAAACAGCATCAGTTCTGCAGTTCCCACTTCCAGCCTGTGTTTGTGAGCCCTTCCACTGATCGCTAGCAAACAGACGAAAACCCAGCTGCCGATACTCTGGGGAGCAGCCAACTGCCATTCCTGCCCTGGGGAACCCCAGCACAGGGCCACCCAACCCTCCTGGCCTCAGTTTAGCCATGGCGATTCTAACCTCAGCCCCTGGCTCACGGGGAGTTTGGCAGCAGCCCTCCTGCAGCCTCCCAGGGACCAGCTAACATCCCACTGGCTCCTCTTCACATCTTTCTGATGCATTAGCAGAATTCCAGAATTCCAGTCAAAAGCTGTAACACTGTTCAGCAGTTAATAATCTATGTTGCTAGATAGATAGCGCATACACGATGTGAGATGCATGTCGCTAGGACACCTGCTTCATTATTAAGACATGACTCACTGATAATCTGCCTGTGGGGGAAGCATTTCCATAAAAGCATTCAGAAATTCTCTGCTGTTTGAAATAATTCTTAATATAATAGTGAGTATAAATCTCATGCCATAAGTTTTGCATATTGGGCAATGGAACTGAAATCTTTCATGGAGTGTTTCTCTTTTCCCCCAGCAAATGTGGAGCAGTCTGTCTCAGCTACAAGCAGAGCAGCCCAGGTGCCATCCATGGGCAGTGAGAAGCTTTCACACATTTTCATATGGATTTTTATTTGCTGGTATTTTACTGCTTCTGCAGTAAATTGGTGCTGACTGTGAGCCGGCATAAAACATGACCCATAAAAGTAGAACCATATGGCGAAGGCACATTAAGGTCACACCAAGGATAACAACTAGAAAGGTCTGCCTTGCACAGCCCAGCTGGGCATATGGAGGAACCCGTCTGAATAAATAACAACCTTACATAAGTCACCCCCACAAATGGCCCCTGAAAACATTCTACTCAGCCTTAGTGTGTACCAGTGGTGGGACCCCTCTTTCTGGGGGCAAGATCCTATTTCTGTGAATGAACAGTTTCAGCGAAAAGTTTGTTTGAAAATAGAGCCTTTCGAAAACCCACACGTCAGGAGGCAATAATGCAATAATGGCAAACTTTAATCTGTACTTTAAAATCCTTTCACTCTAATCTAGGACATAAAACTCTACACGTTCTGATTTCAGCAACATGTGGTAAAGCAACCCTATAGATTTTTAGCTGTGTTTCCAAAATGCCTGGTAAGGGTGCTTTTGATGAACCGCAAGGCAGCGCATTACATCTTTAGGTGCTCAAATTTTTACTTCATGCCTGGAAAAGTTAACGGCATCTTGATGCATAAATTGTTTCTTTCACAATTAGTGTGCTTGGCTCGAAACTCAGAAACTTTTACCCTAACTCTGAGTTTCTTGACTTTCTAATGTTCTTGTCTTGTGACAACAGTGTTCTTGCAGTCCAAGTTATCCTAAAAATAATTTTTGGCCCCAAATTGAATTAAAGATATCCTTGATTAAACTTGGATCAGATAGATACAATTGAACAGCACAGGTCGTTTGGACAGAATATATGTGTAGCTGTTAGGTAAGATTTCCTTTCTCTGCAGGGCAACTTGAAATTGCACTGGGTTTTCAGATCTGTTTGCACTGGCAGTAGGTTAACAGGGAGAGCTCTCCTGATATCTGGGAGAGCGGAGCAGGGTCTGTGTAGAGAACAAGCAAAGGCAGAGCACAGCCTCCGTTTCTGGGACTAAAGATCAAGTTCAAGGATCAAGAAGTGACCCAGATGCAGCTGCAGAGAGCCAGACTTTGTACAGGAAAGAGAGGGAAGCAACATACCGATGCCTTCTGCTGCCTCCTGCTGCCTCCTGTTTCTGCTGGACCCAAGTGTAAGAGCAGGGTGATGCTTTGGGGAAAAGGAAACTATTCAAGAAATGACAGGGGATGACCCTGTCACTACATTGGTGTCTCCAATGGCATGTGCACTCATTGTAGTCAGGTGCCCAAACAGATACAGGCATGCTTTTCCCACTCAGCTGGCTGAAATGAAATGCCCTTTTGGCACAGGGATATGTTATGAGCAGTCTCTAAGTCCTTAACTGTTAGGCTCAGCCACCCTCTATCCCTTATCCCTTAGGCTGCAGACCCAGATGAAGCCTCCAGCTGTTCCCAAAAACAACAGCTCATCAACAAAAGCCAGCTTGAGCACTACAGACAAATGCTTTGCTTTTGTGTTAGCTCCCTGTTGGCTGCACCAGCTCAAGTCTCCTTTCTGGCCATCAGGGCTCACAGGAGGTTTGGCCGCAGCTGAAAAGGAGGGGATTTTCTTCCCCATGTTCTGATTTTTCGCACTATTTGCATTGCTCTCAAATCTCATGGCTCACAAGAGGCAGGCTCCCCGCATGGATACAGAAGAGATGGTCCAAGACAGAGGAAGTGTCTGTTGCCATTGCTTCTTTACATTGAATGATTGTAAAAGGGATATGGCCGAGCCCTCAGATTGAACTGATTTTGCTACTACTGTATTAATGCCAGTTTCTGCACTTATTACCTTGCCCATTTCAAACTTAACTGAACTGAATTTTAATAAACAGATATATTCTGNTAAGACTCATTATCTGGAGTCATCAGCTGTTTTGCTTTGTTTCCCATCTGCTCATACAGTACTTGGATTCTGGGACTCTTCCCAGGGTGTGAGATAATTTCTGCAGATGGGAGTGCAATTTCCACTGTTTTGATTTTTCCCCAGTGGGGTTTCATGTGACTACTGGTGGAAAAATGACAATTGCAATGGTTTTGATTAAAGATTTTCCATATTACAGAAACTTTCCAAATCTCATGATTTTCAAGATCATGCTGCTAGCTACGTTCATTGGCATTCTTTTCAAAGAGGATTTTCAGTACTTTCTCTATCTACAAAGACTCCATTCTCTGAAGCAAGGAAGGACTCTTTTTTGAAAACAAATCTTGTACAGTACAATTTCAAATCACAGGGAGAAAATGCACTTGCCTGTGCTTGGCGAGAAAATAACAGTCATGCGGTTATCTCATTGCTGTTAAGAGAAGCAGAAACTGGAAACTGATGAGACTTTGAGGGACAAGTCTAGTCTAGTGTGACCTCTACTAACCACTCACATCAGACCTCTAACTCATGCGTCAGCTAGATTGTTGTATCAAAAACTCAGGGTTTCAGTAGCTCAGCCCTCAGCAAGAAAACCTTCTCTAACTTCTAGCCAAAGTACATTTTGGTCAGCTTATTTCCACTTGATCTCATACCAAAGTCATACTTTTCCTAGAATAGCTGTTCTCCCTCCCCAGTTTTTGTTCCCTCCTGTGTTTATAATGATCGCATCCATCTCTGATGATCACACCTTTGCTCTGTGAGGGCAAACATACCACTGTCTTCTATAGCTTCTTGCTGTAAAAATATGCTCTTCACTCTCCCTCCTCCCACTTCTCAGGTGAAATTGTTTTCATTTATGCTCATCTGCCCTGGTGACAGGAGCCAAAGCAGTGCTGGCAATCCTGAAGCCAAAGCACGAGCATGTACCTGTTCCAGTTCTATTTTCCACTTACTGCTGCTTGGTGCCACACATTCTCCTTGTCTGCAT
This sequence comes from Penelope pileata, assembly GCA_013396635.1. Classification (NCBI taxonomy): domain Eukaryota; kingdom Metazoa; phylum Chordata; class Aves; order Galliformes; family Cracidae; genus Penelope; species Penelope pileata. The sequence continues at coordinate 410,347 of WBMW01000871.1, forward strand.
GCTGACAGACTTATTTTAGTTTTCAGGTGGTAAATTCAGGTTGGTGTCACTCACATCTTGAAAGTGTCTCCTTTTCTCCCCTCTAGATTCATTTTCTAACATAAAGTAATTGGATAGCAAGTATCATGGTCGGTTCTCTGCTTCCATTTCCTGGTATTTTTCTTCCAGATCTGTAATTCCTATCTTGATCTCTCAGCATCTCTGACACTAAAATTGTTAGACGTATTTGGAGTAGGTTGTGCTGATCTGTGGAGTGGAGTGGGCATCTCTCCAGGTGAAGGACCTCCTTGGCACTCTCTCAGAGAGATATCCCAGTTTTGCCAGGTACCACAGTTAGTTAGCACAGTTAATTAGTTAGTTATTTGAACTAAATTTCACAGTGGCATTTCTCTGTGGTCACAGCGCAAAACTGCAAGCTCTGCTGGTAGTACTGAGGCTGTGAGACAAAGAAAGCTTTAGCACAGCAGTGGCTCCATGGCATCTCTAGCTAGAACATGCTTGTATCACTTTCCAGCAGGAAACTCTAGAGCCAGCAGGTGCCAACAGGAGAGATGGGTGGAGAGAAGCACAGTGTCACTCAGCACCTCACTACTCAGCAGGACAGTGTGCTGGGGAAGGAATAACTGCTGTCTCCCAATCTTCTGTGCAGCTAACTACAGGGGTCCTGGAGAGGATCCTAGAGGAAACATCACCAGTGATATCTGGGATATCTGACAGAAGACCTTCAGTTGTTCAGCAAAGGTTTTCACCCTTAAATTACAGAAAGCCAAGAAGGATCAGCTCCTTTTTTATTGTTAAGTCCAACATTTAAGCATAGAAACACTTGCAGAATTACCATCTTTACTCAAGAGCTTAAAGATTGTTGTGGTGTGTTTGGAGGTGAAGAAAAATTTTAATAGAAAAAGTGATAAGGCAGTTGTGAGGGAATTGTGTTTGAGGTGAAGACTAATGCTAGGAAATCACCTATGTCTTATGTAAATCTCCCAGAATTCCTAGCCATGGCCTGGGACTCTCATTGCATTAAATCTGTGCAATCTTGAAGGGCCGGGGGGTTGTTTATAGAAAGATGACATTGGTAGAAGTCTGAAGACCTGTTACTAGGCCTTTGATATAAATCTGATCTTATAAGTCTAGTAATGCTTCTGAAGTGTAAGTTTTTACCTTAAGTTAGGCCAAAAATAATTTCAGGGGTAGAAAAATCAAAGCGTATACTGATTGGAGGAAATCTGTGGAAGCAGTGAACTTTTCAACTCTAACAGCCAGAAATGACCATAGGGTAGAAGATCAGATGGTTCACTTACCCATCGAGTAACAAAATTAGGCTAAAAGTTAGATCTAGTCTGCCCGGAGGCAACATGACAAATTAGATTCATCCACTTGCCATATTTGTATTAATGCACTTTTGTATTAGTGAACAGATTATAAGAGAAGACTTTGCCCCAAGGCAGGGTTTTCTGGCACTGAACTCATTTTCAAGCTGAGGTTCTCCCCAAGGGCACCATGAGACCCTCACTTCTTTGCAGCCTAGGATGTGATCCTCAGCAAGGATTTACCACAAATCTGTGAACAGCTCTTAAGAATTTCACAGCTTTTCTTTCTGTAAGGTTATATTTAAAATAAAGCTTTATGATATATTTTACTAGTAGCGTAATATTTAGTTAGAATCTTTTAAAAACCTTTTAGCACATTCCATTGCTAATATTTCCCAAGGAGGAAAAAAACAAAAAACAAAACAAACAAAAAAAAACAAACAAACAAAAAACAAACAAAAAACAAACAAAAAAAAAAAAAACCCACATCCTAATATTTTCTAAAAAAATATTCTTTAAAAATGAGTTATCTACAACAGACTCTATAAACTCATGCTGGCTCCCACTCCTCTCTGGGAGTCCACAGTGAGACCCGCTGACCTTGCAGATGGCCACCTCTTGTAGTGCTATGGCTGCAGTCCTGCAAAGGGTCATACCCCTGCAGTCACACATCCCTGTGAGCAGTGGGACACACTGCACTTCACGTCTGTCACAAGTGTGAGTGCTTGCCGTGTGAGGCTTCACATCGCAACATTTCTTTTTCCTCTGACGATTAAAGACTTTTAAAATTAATTGCATGACATTCTGGCTTGTCTGTGTTGTCAGCTTTGATTTTGCTGTGACAAAATGATGGCCGCTGCCTGTCACGGGGAGTGACGCCCCATCTGTGAGTGCTGCGCTCATCAAGTGGCAGCAGCAAGTTAAAGCGTGGCTGCGATCAGCACTGAAAGCAGCTCTGTAGAGCGCAGGGAGGGAGAGGAAAGTGCGGGTGTATTCCTGATGCAGGGAGCTGGCCATGGCTCAGTGACTCTCCAGGAGCAGCCGGCAGTGGCCCTGCTGTGACACTCACAGATCTACGAGCCCCAGTGACCCGCGCTTGGCAGCCAGCCCTCCTCACCCCATTCCTCACAATTAGTGCAAATTACTGAGGGCAGTGTTTTCGAGAGCTGCCATTTTAAGCATGCACAACCATCAGACCTAAAAGCAGGGTTATTAGTAGAGCAGCATTACTGCGCTGATGGGGCCGGTTGGGAAGCTGGGAGTAGGAGGAGGAGCTGAGCCCAGCTCTCCTTTAGAGGGCAGTGGTGTTCATTGTACAAGAGCTGCAAGGTAGGTAAAACGTTATCAACTGGAGTCAGAGGGCACAAAAGTAGCAGCAACACCTAGAAAATAGTACCGAGGTGGTGCTGCTGGGCATGCTGTGCTATATAGGAGAGCATTTCGCCATCATATACTCGGTGCACTGCTCTGCACAGGGGCTCGTTAATTTCCCCTTGTTTTTATTCCCAGTAATCAGCAATCAGACAAGTAATTATGGTTCCACAGAAAGCCTTCCTTTCTCATGCCACCTCCTGATGATCCCAGCCTGGGGTGAAGCACTCCTGACTGTCAATGTTTGCCAGCTCTGCCATGGCCCCTTTCTGAGTCAGACAAGCCCTTCCTGTCCAGCTTATACCTTGTGAGCCCAGCCAGAGGTGGTTCCCGAAGCAGCACCAACCTTTTCATGGGTTTGGGTGAGTCCTCCCGCTCCAGGCTGGAGGATGCATGCTTCACGTGCATGGCATTGTACGAGGTGTGAGTGTACTCATTTTCGTCACTGTAGTCAGGACCAAGTAACGTTCGAGCCCACGTCCCCATGTCATACGGGGGAAGAGTCCCCCCGAACTCAGAGGGCAGGCATTCGGGGTGTATTAGCTGGTGAAGGCTGTTCAGGTTGTTGCCATGAAGAAAGATCTTTAAGAAACAGAGGAAATTCAAAGTTAGCATTGCTTTCTTACTTTGTTAAGTTCAGTAAAATCAGCACTATTGAAGCATGGGCTGTCATTAGTTGGAAGTGTAGTTTCAGTGAGGGTTTCTGAAGCACACAGTGCTGATTGGGGTGGGTGGGAAGACAGGAATCAGCTTTGGTGTTTGTAGCCAGAGAGTTGGGCTGACTCCATAAACACTTCTGGAAAGCCTGGTTCACTTATTTTGGCACTTGATGCCATCACTTAAGTGCTAGACCAGGAGAAGTGCAAGCCAGAAGTAACAACTGACTGTGGCTCCTGTGAGAGGCTACAGCCTTGTACAAAGAGCAGTGGGAAGAGAAGGGAGCTAGTGGAGCTTACCAAAAAAATATGAGGAACAGGTCCTCAGCTTCAGAGAGGGTTACCCAGCCCTGAACACGCGGTACCCAGCATGCACCGCTCTGTGTGGCCATTTTGTGCTGTTTCAGCAACATCGGCCTTTCTGAGTCCTCTGTGCTTTCAGAGTGGCACCACCCATGTCCCACCTGGTTTCTGTCAGACACACCCCGGGGCGGGTCTGGGACCTTCTGAGAGATCCTCAAGTGGTGGCTGCAGGAGCTTCAGTGGACAAACAGCTGAGGTGACTGCAGGACAAATGTTCACACAGGTGTGGGTAGGGATGACCTGCCTCTTCTGCAGTGTGAGCAAACAGGCTTCAGGCATGGGCATTTTTGGTAGAAATTAAGTGAGTTAGCACCATGTGAAAAAAGTCAACTTGCTGAAGAAACAAAATGAAAAAGTTTACTCCCACTGAGAAGTTGAGCTGAAGTTTCCCTCTCTGCAGACAGCTTCAGCCAGGTCCGATAATCCCTCCACATCACCACTTCTCTCTATCCCTGAACACATCCCATTAAAAAGGATCTACACTTATGGTGATAACTCACTGGCCCCTGGTTGAGTTATTGCTTCCATTGCAAACTGTGTGTTTTGGTAACAGCTGCAGTTCTCTGAGGCCCTATGAAAAATGCAGAGAGAAAAAGGAAGCAAAGAAAGCAGGAGGCTACTCCTCTACTCTGGATCTTGAGCTTCCTAACTCCCCCGGCCCCTCGTAATTACCCTTTTCCTTGTCTTGTCTTTGAGGAATGGTTTGATTAGCGTGTACAGGGCATGGATGTACCAGGGCTGGTTGACAAAATGGACTCCTCCAAAACGGGCAGGAAAGCTGTCCTACAGAAAGAAAGAAATGGAAGCCAGTTAATAGATGCAGTGCTTTAGCTAGGCAGTCAATAGGATGAAAGCCAGAGGAAGAAGTCTGCCTCTTTCCATCTGCAATAGAGCACTGAGCTTTCTGGGAGGGGGCAGGAGGGAGGTGGAAAGAGGAAGAAGCCCAGAAACATTTGCATCAGTTCCTTCTCTGAGCATACAGTCCCTTCTCCCCTCTGCCCCAATTGCTAATGATTTAAAGTGGGCTCTCCAGACACTTTTCCTGAACGCTTTCAGCTCCACCGGGGCACCTGACTTTGCTGGGGTGGGAAGGAGGCAGGGCTGAGCACGGTTCCCTTGAGGGGCAGCTTTCCAATTTCTCATTGTGCTGTTCATGACGAGCCCCCAGTTCCCACGCACACTGCCGCATGCCGCTCACCTTTTCACCCTTCTGCCTCCCTGCCTCCCTCCTGCTAAAATCATCATTACAATGGCTGACCTTTCAGGGTGAGTGAGCAGCGTGTTCTGAGGAGGAGGATGGGTGGGAAAAGCTGATAAGTGAAGGTGTAGTGGGAGCGCACCATGACGGCACCATGGAAACTGGCCGAGGCAAGCAGCGCTGGCAGTGATGCTCTGCACAAACAGCCCCTGCATTAGCATGCAGGTAGCGTCTGCCTGCGAGGTGTTTGCAGAAGCAGCCCACCCTGCTCGGGCAGCCTGGCACACTTAATAGGAGAGGAGGTTGCTGGCGTGCCTTGAAAGGTTACCATGCATTGTGACGGCATTTTGTACCTCTGCTCTCATCTAACAAATGTCAGTCAGTCAGGGAAGAGCCCGGGCTCTTTGGCTTTCATAAATAGCAGGATAACTGCTGCTCCTGCATGCAAGCATGCTTCCAGAGAGGAGAGGTGCCTGGTGAAGGGAGAGCTCTCCCCATCCTGCCTGTACTCCCTGCAGATTGGCAAACCCAGCCAGGTTTCTTCCTGCAGGGCTTTGGCTCTGGGGCTTAGGCGGATTCGTCCCCCACAGCACAGGATATCCTGGGTTTTTTTCTCAGCTTTCTCCGAAGCATCACAAACTGCACTTAGCTGGTGAGGGTATGGTGTGGATTTGTCAGATGATGTGAAAAATCCCATTATACACCTGCTCACTGTAGTTTCTGCATGGTTTCAAGGTCAAATTATTCCATAGATTTAGCACCACGTAGGTACCCTACCATCTCCTGCCTCAACCTTCACCCAGGGTAGATAGGAAGGACCATTTGTGTTCTTCAGGTCCTGGCTGTGCATTGCCCTGGCAATCGTATCAAAATGTATCCCACTAATGTTTGTGAGGGACTAGAGACATTAAGTGATACACTTTTCTTTAGCTGTACAGCAGTATAAGCCTCTTACACCTCAAATATGTCAGTTTAACTGAAATAATTACAAATCTCAATATTGAATTCTGTATGCAAAGCCAGCAGGTAGTCAGCCCCGTATGCAGGAGCTCTTCCAAGGAAGACGTGATCTGTGGAGGTGTTCATCTTGTAAGAAGACAATTGCACTTCCATTATTGCTGAGATCAAACATGTGACGTGAAGCCAGAAGAGGCTTCCTATCCTGTGATCAAACTAAAAGTGTATTTTAGACGAGCCCAGAGACAAAAATTCCCATCTCATGCAAAGCTCAAATAGTCAGTTTCTTTCCTCCCACATGAGAATGAAAATGTGAAGATTTGAAAATTTTCACAGAATAATTTTAAGAGAAAAAAGAAAGAAGGAGATTGGGATGTTCCTCCTAATTATTATTATTCTACATTTATCAAAGCAGCTGCCATCCCACAAGCTGTAGCTCTAAGGAAGTAGTTCTAGATTCATTTTCTCTTTGAAACTGAGCTGCCATGGCAGTACCAAGTTGCATTATAACAGCACACATCTGTGTAAGTAGATGCAGTCTGAGCATGAAGCAAAGCATAGTAAAGAAGTAAGGACAGGGAATGACCTTAAGACACAGAGATTTATACCAACCCAAAAAAGAAAAAGTTTTTGGTTTCTCACTAGAATATGCAGATGATATTAATCACAATATTCAGTGAGAAACGTCAGGCTTGATTTCCAAAGGGAAACTTTTTTTGCACATATGTTTATCAGCCTTAATGATACCACCTTACCCCAAAGAGGTCTGAATGCTGAGAATTAAGAGAATCAGCTGGAAGTTTAAATTGGCAGATTGCGTCTGGAAAGGGTTGACAAAAGAGGGAGATGAACTTTCTACATAGAAAATGAAATTTTGAGATGAATGAATTTTGAGAGGGGACCTGATCCATGTTTACAAGTATCTTAGTTGTGGGAGGCAAATGGAGGTGGGGAACCTCTTTTCGGTGGTCAGTGGGGACAGGACAAGGGGCAACAGCCTTAAGCTGGAGCACAGGAAGTTCCGCACCAACATGCGGAAGAACTTCTTCACAGTGCGGGTGACGGAGCACTGGAACAGGCTGCCCAGGGAGGTTGTGGAGTCTCCTTCCCTGGAGATATTCAAGACCCGCCTGGACGCCTACCTGTGCAACCTGCAGTAGGGAACCTGCTCTGGCAGGGGGGTTGGACTCGATGATCTCTTGAGGTCCCTTCCAACCCCTGTAATTCTGTGATTCTGTGATTCTGCGATTCTGTGAAATTTATGTCCACCCAACATAGATTGTTGTGTTCATAAACCAGATTCTGTCTAGTATGAGTCTATCTATCACCAGTAGATAAAGTGTTACAGAAAAGTGTCTCATATAACAGCTTTATTTAAAGGCAACTTCAGTCTTTTAATTCTGAATATACACCACAGAATGCACAAGAAACCTTCAAAAGGCAGCACGATGACCAAGAAATAAAAAATAAAAAAAAAAAAGAAAAAGAAAAATACATTTTTTGTGCTTAACTTTCTGCTATTTTTGTTCCTTGCACTGCTAAGCACATTAAGTTCAATTTGACTTTCATCCCTCAGTCCACCTGCATTTGCAAGGCTGTCAACTAGGACAAGGAGGAAAACATAATTTTTTTTAAACCAAAGAAATTTGATAAGGGAATCATCCAGACAGTTTGGAATTGCAACATACCAATTTCGCAGAAGTCCCTAATTAGAGCAGAGCTGTCTTGGAACGAAAAGCTCTCGTCTGGAGGTCTGTCTTTCTCAGTTCTAGGAAGATGTATGAGACCTTTCCCACACCCCACTTAGTGTCTCTGCTGCTTTCCCTGGGGCTAGGTGAAAGCAGCTGAAATTGATTTTCTGCTGGAAAGCTTGTGCTTTTAGGAATTCTCTTTTGATTTATCATGTCTCGTGATTTCATGAGAAGGTGTATTTTATAATGAGGTATATTTTTTGGAGCCTACTGTGAAAAGAACCCTGGGATTATGGAGCCTTTTCTTAACCTGATTCCTTGTTAAATCATGAGGATATATTTACATTTTATTCCAGTGGTATAGATAAAGTATGGCATGCAGGAACTGGTCTAATTATTTGCGTACAGCACTGTCATTTCATCTGAAAACCAGGCTGGACCTAACTTCATGTCACTCAGAGATGCAATTCCAGTGTGAATAAATACACCCAAACTAGTGTTAATCTAACTAGCTTGCTACTCAGCAATAGCAGGGAAGAAACAGTGAAAGGGCTCCAGACATCTACCTGGGCAGCTAGCTCACCTCAGAGTCAGATCAGGACTTCTTTCACTGGGGCCTGTTGTGAACTAAAATAAGAAATATACCTAACCTTGCAGCAGTGACACCTTTCTTAAATAGCGTAGACAAACCTACAGAGACAAAATTGTCCCAGCACAGAGGTTTTAATTGCTCCTGTTGAGTGAATGAATCTGGTGCTGTAGATGGGACTTATCATTTGCCTTATTTGCTTTTATTTTGCTTTATATATTTATTTGCTTACTCCTTTCATCGATTTCCCTCCACATAATCCCCAAAGAAGTGAAAGAAATAAACACTTGAGTGTCACAGTCAAGCTGCCACAGATATCCCCAAATTCATACAGACTTCAACGCATCTTTGTTTCAGGTTGGAAAACTCCAAGCTTGCAGATCAGAGGAAAATGTCACAGAGGTCATTGATCACCTTCTCCTATCAGACCTTCTGTGCTAGGAAGTTTTTGAACTCAAAAGAGCCTGAGACTGAAAATCTTCTATAGAAAATGTTCTGCTAAACAGCTCAGGAGAGATAGCTATGAGGTGAATAAGAGACAATTTTTCACTGCTTCTGCCTGTTCTTGCCTTCATGACATCTATTTCTTTTGGCAGGAGTATACATCAGAAACTTTTAACTGTTTTGTTGTTCTGAACAGCTTGGCTCTGAAAGACGAAAATCAAAATGATCTTCCAACATCTCCTCACACCACCGAAATGCAAAAATGCAAAACAATCTTCAAAACATCAAAATCAGGAACAAATCCAACCTGATATAAATCCAGCTAATCTTTTCAAACTGTATGAATTGGCTTCATAGACCATTGACCTAAGCTCAAAAAACAAGCTATAGCGTATTTCCAGCTTTGAAACATCTGAAGTTTGTGACACACACATTTCTAAATTGGTTCATAGCTTCAACCCTTTGCTATCAGAAAGTAAACATCCATCATGCTATCCAAATGTACTTCTTTAATCTAGACCACACTTGCTGGTTTAATGCAAATCAAAATATAATCCCCTTTGAATGAAAATGATTTCCCTTAGATTCAGGAAGATTTCAATCATAAACAAAACTGTTAAAACCAAAAGGTCATTCAAACTGAGGATAAAAACAGCATCCTCATGCCTGTGTGCTTACATAATCAGTCCCTGCGGTGGATTAAATTTCCCACCGACCGTATTAATAATTCTGGAAGATTTTGTTAACAGTTCGGTGATAGTTTCTCCCCAGAGAATTTCCATGTGTGGGTGATTTTAATGGACTGGCACAATAAGGGGAGGAGGCTTTCAGCTCTTCAACTCTGGATTCAGCCTCAGAAACAGTGGCAGCGATTGAAAGTTGTTGTTCTCTGATTTTATGACTGTCATGTATTGGATAGGCAGCCTCTATTAAAAACACATTCCCGAGCACGTTTGAATGAATGCTGTGTAACACCCTTGGTGTGGCCAGAGCAGGCTGCCTTTCCATATGAGTTAGGAGCAGAGGCAGAGTGCCACCCCCATCACTCCAGCTGCAGTTTCTAATTTTAATGCAGCTCCTGAGATCTGAGTAGCTTTCTGGGGAATCTGGTGGGCAGGAGAGGTTGGAGAAAACAGGGACTTGGGGCTGGGCTGCTCCCACAACTCTCCAGCATCCCCAGGGCCATGGGAACGAGCCCGGCTCTGTGTGGGGACCAGGCTCATCTCACATCTCCACCTGGACAAGTTGCTCTGCTCTCTTTTATCTCTTTTTGCTCCCCTGTGTTTTCAAAGAGACAGGAATGCAAAATTAATGTTGCCGGTGGCAATAATTGCAAACTCGTTTGCTTCTACCTTGGCATGCCCTCAGAGTACACAGGGCTTGGAAATAGCTGCAGAGGAGGGGAAAACCATTAAAAAAAAGTCTATTAGTGCTAGCAATGTGGCAGTCTTGACCGATTCAAACTACAACTGCAAAGGGAATTCATGCAGTTGGGAAGAACTCATTGATTTTGAGAAGTGGTGACTGTAACTGCTCACACCAAAAGGCTCTCTTTTCTTTGACGCATACAGTAGCAAAAGACTGGAGCAACATCACAGAAAAATGTGAGTGTTTAGTTTATTTTTACACCACATACCCACGTATGTACATCAGTATTCTCTGAAGTACTGCTGTCAGGGAAATGAAACTGAAAAATGAACATTGGGATGCATTCCCCTAGACATTTTTCATTATATTTGTTATCTCTCCTGCTACACTCAACAACTATTAAAATTCATTCATTTGAAGTGGGTTTCTCCCAGTCATTATTGCACGTTAGTGAGGTCCTACAGAGCATCTGTTCATGGGTGTTGGCAGATGGCACCAATAAATCAGGTTACAGAACACAGATTTGCTCAGTAAACTTTGATTTGTCCTGATAGAATCATGCTGTCATATCATCTGGTCTAACAAAATAACCTGTAACCTTGGAGCAAAACGAGGATTTCTTCGCTACTTCTTTACAAGATACTCTTTACTGAACCAGCTTGGAATAATTTAAGAACAGAAAATGTCCCAGGAGCAGTGACACCTCTGGATTGACATCTTACCCTGGTGCTGCTTTGTTGCTCGGCACGTGCCCCTGTTCATTTCAGTGTTTCACACACAAGTTATAGACTGATGCTCCTTTCAGGAAAAGAAGGTGAGTGCAAAATAAAACAGCAGATTCATTCGAGGGCTTGGTTGAGAAGAGAAGAATTCAAAATATGATTAAAAAAAAAAAAATGAAACAAAAACATAAGGCGATAACACTCTGGCACAAGGACATGGAAATATCCCATGCCATGTCTGTGTAGTACATGTACCACCAAACCTACAACAACTAGCTCTGGATGAGGTCAGAGAGGAGCAAGGCCAGAACAGGGAGCTGGTGGCTGAGCAGGAAGAGCCACACACTGGGCTGAGGAGGGGCAGTTTGGGGCACACATGGAAGGGACACTACCTTTCTGGAGGCTATTTTTCGGAGTTAGGTTAGCAACTCTCTGTGATTGCTGTAGCCAGCTCAAGCATATTGGACTAAACTGTCTCGTCCTGATTTTGGAGTAAACTCCAGCTCAGAATGGTTTCCTCTCCAGCTTTCCTAAGTAACTACAAGCTGTGTTGCTTCTATTCCTGTGTCTCACTGAACACATCAATCTGAAATTAGTTGTGGGGGAAGGGAAAAACAGTGGGAAGATCATCAAAGCTGAAAGTAGCTTAGGGCTTAATTAGAAACTGCAGAACACACTGGGCACAGTGCGAGCCCGGCCTCTGGGCCTGCTGAGCCAATGCACGTGCTGCTTGCTGGGGCGTGCAACAACAAGTTGGCTGTGGCCCTCAGCGCTCCCTGGGCCACCAGCCCATGGCTGCAGGTGACATAGCAGCTTTGGTGGCTTGAAAGCATCAGGAGAACAAAGTTTTTGTACAAATGTCAGGTTCTTAAAATCGAGAGGAATTTTTAAAAGTTGATCTCTAAAGAAAATTTATTAATGTTATTAACCACTGTAGCCAAAATCTGTGGTTTTCCCTGGCTGACTTGATTTAAACCTTTCTCCTTCTATTTCCATAGGGAGGCCTCGCACCCATACTGAAGGGATCTGTGGGATGCTGCGTTTCAGAGCATGGGAGTGAAGGCGTTAGGACAGAGGAGATGATGCTGAGGCAAATCTGCTAAGACTTAAAAGGCTGTTGAAGGGAGAGAATTACGTGCACGCAGAAAGCCAGATCTGAAAAGGACAACATACGGCAACTTATTTCTTGTCCAGCACTGTTGGGATTTTTAACAAAAAGCCCTGTACAGAGTCTGTCTCTTTAGATATGCATTGTTACACTGAGATGCATCACTAGATGTTCTGCATCATGTATGTAAAATATTTACTTTATACACATCACCTCTTGGCATACATGTTCTCTGACAAGATAGCTCCATGCCTGAGCAAAGAGGCTGTGAAGGCCGAACTGTCATGGTGAGGACAATGCCCACAGCATTAAAGTCAGCCAAAGAAAAGCAATTAAAGAAGGTCTTGTGGCACCTGCCTTTCTTCTCATGAGACCTACTGACCTTGCAGAAAAGCTTTTTATCTTGCTTATGAAAGTGCCAAGGTGTTACACAGAAATCATGCAGCTGCGTTACGCTTGTGTTGTGATTGAAACCTGATGATGGAGAAGAGGAGATTTTGTTATTTATAGTGCTGGGCAATCTATTTGGTGTTGAACAGAAGTCTGCCGTATCTTGGCTTGAACAAAACCTGGAATCATCTTAAAGCCTTTGCATGTGCATTCACCCAGAGAGAGACATGTAAATGGGATTATAAACTGTTATTGTGATAAGATTATGACCTATCACATGTCAAAAAAAATGATGAAGCAGTTTTTTGTTGGCATTCGTTCTCTGACTCAAACAATATCTGACAGAAATTATCTCTTTTCCAGCAAATTTTTCTGCATCTAGAAAGAAGATAAAATCCTTTGTGTTGACTTTTCTGTACTTGAAGGGTTATTGTAGGCTTCTAGTACTTGTTTTCTGAAAGCTATCTGCCAAGCAGAAGATAAGTTTCAACCTTATTTCACTAAGTATTTCAGAATTCACCATCTTCTTTGAGACTGGAACCTCATTTTGAAATGAACGGCTTCCTTTTACCTACACAAACCCTTTAAAAAAGTAGTTTATATGGCGTCTTTTATCCCTGATGAATGTACCCTGTTGAGTGTACCCTTGGTGTAGACATTTTGCAATTCTTTTTGTCTCTTTCATCAGGAGCATGTGCATGTAAGGGTGAGTGAGGAAGACTCTGTGACCTACTTTGTTTTTAAACAGAGACATAATGCTAAATGCGTGTGCAATGGTGGAAACCCAGCTATGGGGGGATTCAATACGAGGCAACTCATGTTTCATTAGATAAGCACCCAGCAGCAGCATCTTTGATTCATGTATGACTTCTTATTCTTCAAAACAATAGAAAGCAGGGGATAAGATAAAAAAAAATCTTATTGTTTGCATGACTCAATCTCTGTCCTTGTTCTGATATGTTAGTAAGATTGCTTTGCTTCTGTTTCTGGAGGAAACTTGTTTCATGTATTTGTGTTCCACAAAGTCCGAGATAGTCACAGAGCTGCACTGACAGGAGGAGACTGATGTTCATCTCTGCAATAAAATATAATCTCTTTGTGCCTGCCCTTTTGTGATCTCTTTCTTTGTTTTTATTTATTTGTTTATTTTAATAATGCAGCACTACCTTGGTAATAAGAAACAGACCATAATTGAGTGTACTTGAAATATGTTTTGAGACCAAAATAAGGATGATGAATACTCTAGATGCGTGCTTTTCCATTGTGGAAAATATGCTATTTATGAAAGCTGTTTTTACAGTGACAAGCGGCATTTTAAGTTTCCTGATGTTTTCTACACCCTGTCCTTAAGAAACAAGTAAGAAGGCTGTTTTGCAGAAAAGAGCTTTGTACTATGCAGCACTGTGAATGCGCTGATATTTTCCCCTGTGGGCCTTCGAGTAGGCATTGCTAGCAGCATCACCAATAGCTGAGACTGTCTATGTGCCATTTACAACTGTTATAACCTTGCCAGTGTTTTACATTTTGGACTCAAATGTTTCAACAGCAAGCTAAGATGAATCTTTATGGGAACAGTTTGGGGGGCTGGAGGGTAGAGAAGTGGTTTCTCATAGCCATAGGGCTTGTTGGAAAAAATATTTCTATGATAGCTGAAGGGTGGAGATTGAAAGCGCAGAGTCTTTGGGGTATGGACCTGACTCTCTGCATTAGGTTTTCCTAGTGCAGGTGGTTTCACTGCCCCAGTGAGAATTTGCAGCTGTGTGTGTGAATGTGCCAGAACTCATTCAGAGGCTGAGATACTTTCATAGTTTGGGGTAGTTGCAGTGATACCCTCTTGCCTTAAAAGCTGAGATCAGTCAAAATCCCTAGAGCTCATGGGCTACTCCCTCCCAGGAGAGCTCCCGCAGCCCTGGCCAGAGTGGGGGAGGCAGAGCTCTGCCTGCAGTGGTTGCTCCCAGTGGTATGGGAAATCCCAGGTGGGGCCAGGGCCCCACAGAGCTGTACAGGCTACTGTGAAAATGAGATGCTATCATTTCTGGGTGCATGACTTTGCCATTTTAATGTTCTTTTAGTGCTATCTGCAATACATAAACTAGAGCTAACTGACAGCCAACACTGCTCATCACATCAACATTCAGAACTGGGGCTTTTATTGGTCTGATGGTGTTAAATGCAGCGTAAACTTTGCATTCTTTGCTAAACAAAATACATGCTTATACTCTCTGCAACAGTTCTCTTGTTTCCTCTATAGCTTCCCTTCAGTTCACAGTTCTTATCAGTCAGTGTCTTGCTTTACTGCAGCCTGAACTCTGACTCCAAACCAACTTTAAAGGACAGCACTAGGAAAATGATTTCTGCTGTCTGTTCAGGTGCAAGGGAAACAAAGAACTCATCAATGCAAATTTTCAGCCTTTTCATTCTCATCAGCCAAGCATGAATGTCAGACTGGGGGCATAATTTCACGACACTTTTTCAGTCCTTTGGCCTGTTCTTTGTAATCATCTACTCCCAAGAGAGTTCCTGAAAGAGAGGAGTTTTAGGGACAGCGGTTTACTGCATTAGTAGTATTTGCACTGTGTACCCCAAAAAGTTATTCTTAATTGTGCTTTAGGCAGTACAATGCCAGTCTGCAAGCTAATGGTTATGTCATTCTCCTACTGTACTCTTAAAAAATAGTTCTGATTATTTTTTTCGAATATCAATAGCAGGGAAAATCATAAAAATGACTTAATTGAATTTGCTATAACTGTGGCTAGCAAGCTAGCAGGAAGATGTGATCGTATTTCTCATCTACCTCTGATTAAAAAAAAAAAAAAGAAATCCTCTTCCTCTTTCTTCTCAGATTGGATTGAAGTTACACATTAAGCACTGCTATTAAGTCTCTGATTAAGTAGGGTTTTTCCACCCAGAATTTTCCTGGAGAGGCTAACGGATCCCCATCTGCATAGAAGTTCCTATCCAAGATGGATAAGGCCCTAAGTGACCTGATCTAAACTCAAAGCTGGATCTAACTTTGAAGTCTGCCCTGCTTTCAGCCATGAATGGGGTCGGACAACCTTCAGAGACTCTTTCCAACCTCAGTTTCCCCATGATTCTGTGGTATTTAATATGTGTGGCTATAAGTGCATCCAAAGTTATTAGACTGTTCCTGCTCTGAGATTTACCTAGGCATATTCCGCAGACATCACTGACAGATCTCTGGTTACTCAGCACTTCAGCCCTTCAGACTGCAGTTACCATCTAAAGCTGAAACGTTTTTCTTCTTTAAAATGTGCCCCAATTGGTTATAGACTAATAAGCAGGAAGGTAAGGCTTATTTAAGATATACTTTGCCACAAAACCCATGCCAGAAACGTAAATGACAGCAATAAACAGAATGATCTGCTCAGACCAGAGCAAAATCTATCTCACTAACTCACTGCACTGAACCATTGTTCCAAGAATGATTTCCTTGTTATCAGCAGTGTGCTGGATGAACACAAGTCATCAGAAAAGTTGCATTTCCTCTTAAATACTACAGTATTTCACACATGCATCAGTGCGTATCCATCTCACTTATGTTCATCAAATTAACTAAAACCTACCTATTACTGAAACCAGTAACTGCTTCAGAAAGGTAACAGAGCTTAGGAAAGGCTGTTCATTTATGCTGTTCACTGAATGGCTTTTCAGTAGTGTTATGTCATTTCTTACCTAACCTTACCAATTTCTACTGGAAACCCAGCAATTTGGAAAGCATTTGGAAATCACAACCAAAGCCAACATCTATTTGAAAGCATTAGTGAGAAATTAATAGGGCTTCTGAAAACATTGCAGATGCTTGACCTGTGGTCATTTATATACATACATATTTAGCAGTAATACACTTTTAACATATATGTGCAGTAGTGTTTTTGTACATTCTATTTTTGCACAAAATTTCAAGACAAGAGCCACTGACAACACATCTACTGATTGAGTTGTGAAGGAGCTCAGGTTATGAAAGCCTGCTCAGTATGAGATCCATCGTTGAACACAGTAAATTCTTTACTAAATATGATTATTGAATAACTAATTTTCTCAAGAATAAACAGCAAGAAAATATTCTAAACAGAAAAAAGGAAAATTTTAAAGTCTTGCCAGCACTGGAATTCTTTCAGACTACAGAAGATAATTGGAATAATTTTGCCTTGTACTTCCATCTGTGTCCATAGGCCTTAAGTGCCCCTGAAAATATAGCTTAATTTCTGTCAGACAAATTCTGAAGCACTTCAGTTGTTAAAAATATTTTTTCCATTAACTTAGGCAGAGAAGGCTAATTATGAAAAATTACTATAGCAATTTGAGTGCTATTCTCAAGATAAAGTGAAACATGTCAGGTGCATGTTTTGAACAGACATTGCAAAAGAGAAGGTAAAAATAAAATGGTGTTTCTTGTTGATAGAAAGTTAAAAAAAAGTTTGGAAGCCAAATTCAGTTCTTCATAAGATCACAGTTAGATTTTGTGAAAAATCATTCAAGAAAGCATCTACTGAAATACCTGGAGTCAACTAGTAGAAAAGCAGTTAACATTTGTAAAGCAAAG
This sequence comes from Penelope pileata, assembly GCA_013396635.1. Classification (NCBI taxonomy): domain Eukaryota; kingdom Metazoa; phylum Chordata; class Aves; order Galliformes; family Cracidae; genus Penelope; species Penelope pileata. The sequence continues at coordinate 427,078 of WBMW01000871.1, forward strand.
AAGGACTTGTCTGAAGCTTGAGGAGGTTGGATGCTGCTTTGACACTGTGGATATGAAAATAAACCCACAATGTTTCTCCAAGTGAGGCTGAGGAAGAAAAGCATAAAGCAGTCAGCATGGGGGTCTGCAGAGCCCAGGCCTCTGGAAAACTCAGAGTGGACAAACAACTCATGTAGGTAATGTCTGTCTCACTCAGAAAAGATCACATCACTACATAGATTCTAACAAGCATCAGCAGAGAGAACTAGGGGAAGGAAGAATACTTCTTCATGGAAGCAACGGTAAACAGCACTGTCTGTCCACCTGAAGGTGGAAAATATGGAAAATTTATGATTTATAGCAATAGCAGAAGGGAAATAAAAGCCACTTATTATGGAGTTAAAAACACACCAAATGTTGGATCACAGAGATCGCATGTGTTCACTGGATGGGCAAGTGTTGACAGTAACTGAAGAGGAAACCAAGGATGTTCTGAGGGAATACAGGAACTCTCAACAGAGTATGGAATAAAGATGAAAGTTTAGATGGCCCAAGGCTCATCTACAGAGATGCCATAGTTCAGGCTACAATAAGAGAGACCTAATGCTCTAGGAAGAAGAATGTAAGTACAAAAAGTGAAGGTAGTGCTCTTACGGATCTTGTAAAAAACAAGCAAAAATGTTGAAACTTTTCATTTGCATATGAATGACCTAAAACCTGGCATCTTTAGCAACGTCTCTAATGAGAAACTGAAAGGGCAGTAACACTCTGGGAGGTGACCTTATGAAACTGGGGCATCCATTTGTACATGATCATTATCTCTTCAGGAAATCATTTACTCAGAAAGGCATTGGGTTAAACTTGAAGCCAAAGGTTTTTGACATGGAAATACAACATATGTTTGACAGCATAAACAATGCTAAATTATACATTAATTATGTTAGATCAAGCAGAGAAAGTGTAGAAAAAACCAGTCTGGAGCCTCCAACTAACTCAGAAAGGACAACAAATTCTGGCATAAACGAAACAAATAAAGATGTCAAGCTTACAGAAATATCTAGGAAGATTCCAGAGAAAGCTATATGAATGCAGACCCCTCAGATAGGGGACCTGTAAGGAAATTCGCACCTAACTAACCTGTCTGGATCAGCACTGTGAAAGGGTTACTGAGAAAATACATGTTGGAGGGGTAAGTCACAAACAGGACTGCATTTAACATCGTGAAATTGTGGTGGCACCAGTGATGCATGGGAGGTCATACGACCTCTGCAGACAAGATGCCTGAGCTTGTCAGCCAGCTGTCAGAGTCACTTTGGACTCACAGGTGTCTTGAGACAGAAAAAGCAAAGCAGCAAGTCTAATATGGGTTGTGAAATGATATTAGCAGTGATAATGGTGGGCAGTAGTCATGTCAATGTGCAGTGGACTCATCCCAGATACAACTGAGACTGCTGCACCAGCTGGACACAAGAAAGCAGAAGGTAGAGAAGGTTTTCTCCAGTTCACAGATGGAAGAACCACAGTGCTAGCTGTTAGGTGGAGAAAGATGCAGAGGGTAGCCATGCTGGCTGAGGCAGGACATGTGATAGAAGGAACTGAAGGACATTCAATTCAGGAATTCAAGGACATTCTGGCTGTGGCAGAACTGGTAGCATGGGCATTACAGCTTAGTTCCAAATGTCCATGTGACAGCACAGGGAACCTCAGGAGTTAACTGAGCACTGGTGACTAATTGGTCTTTGAGATTCTGAACTGCATTAAAAGTCAGTGAGGATGTGCCTAGGAAGGGAAGTGTTTGGAAAATAGAAACACTGTAGGTGGACCTTGAAATAGCCACTTGGCAACATATGATTAATGATCCCTTCCCCTCTTCTGTAGATCTAACCATAATCAGTTTATCACCCCCAATGTTGCTGTACTCACAAATTGGAGTAGAAATGTGAAACTCTGGTTTCTTTCCATCTCCTTTAAAAATGGCAGGAACAGCCCCTTTTCCCTTGCAGGGAACAGAAAAAGGTCTCCCATGCTGCTTACAGAGACCAGTTTAGTAAGAAGAAGTTGCAAGGGGAAGAAGGAAGGAGGAAGAAGGCGGCAGAAAAAAAACATTCTCCCATTGGCACTGTTACAAGTTGATCATTTACCTGGCTTCAGATATTATGTCCAAGATGTCCTAAAAGCAAATTATCTGGTCATGGGAAGAGAGCACTTCAGGGTTAGGTGGCTTTAGTAGTCACATCGCAGCTCCATGAGGTTTCTTTTACTTTAGTAAATGGGGTTATTTTTTAATCCTGCTTCTCCATTCCTTTAAAAAAAAACACATTTTGTAGTCTTTTGTAAGTTTATCCTGTCTGTTCTAAAACAGAAGTTATGTCAGAGAAATAATCAAACAACCCACACAAAAGTAAAGCTGATTGTACCAGCAATTGTAGTAGCAATAAAGCACAACTGCAATTAAAATGTTCTGGAGTTAGATTCTATAAAAGAGAGTTTAAAGCAGTCACATAGTTGACTCTCTTCTTGCCACTCTCTCAGTAGCAGTGACAGCCAGAGATAAGCGCATTTGCTTGTTGCAGGACGCAGCTCCCACAGCAGGTCCAGCCCCTCCCAGATCACATCACAGGTTATGCACCCATGTCAATAATGTTCATGGGGCCAGCCCAACCCTCTGTGGCAGGACCTGCCCTACACTCAGGGGTACACACATGCACGCATGTCATGCTGCCCTACAGCTTCTCTCTGCCCTTCCCTCTGACCTTTTCTGGTCTCTTCTCTATGACCCGCCCATGTGATGTGGACAAGCTGGAGGCAGAGGAACACATCTGTGCGACACTAAGGTTTCATTGCTCTACCTTTTGCCTTTTCCTTCTCCTCCAAGAAAATCCCTGTCTAGCAGATAAGGAATGTTTGCCTCTGTTATGCTGAAAGGCTTGTTGGAAGTTTCAGATTCACACTGAAAACTGTGACCTGATGCTAATTTTCTTGATATGTTTTTTTTTTTTTCCATTATTATTATTCCTTCACCTTTTCCATCATCCATACTCCTGTCTCGACTCAGCTAAGTTTGTTGAAGCAAAATCCTGGGCAACAGATTTCGGTGTAAGTTTTGTCTTTAATTTTGATTGACTTACTACATGTTTTTAGAGCCCCAGGTTAAAAGCTTCATTTCTCCCTGCTGCTCTGTAAAGCATTCTTCCAAATAAACAGAGCATACCACAGAAATATCTGCTCATCATAGCAAAACATGAAAGCAGCAGTGCCAGCTGGAAGCTGAGGAAAACAGCACCTTCCTGCATGCAGTAATTCTGTGTAATTCTAAAGACACGTAGACAAAATGAAAAGGCTTGTCTCTGCTGAGACATAGGAAAAAGATACTGTGAAGTGAAACTCAACACATAAAAACAGGGATGCACTTCTGAGATGGCAGGAGAGGTTGTTGTCCCATCACTTCTTCTCATCTCCTTACAACTTGTGATTGCCATCCCTCGTGGTACATGGCCTTACAGTATTGCAAATAAAACTTTCCAGGATGGTGTAAGTGAACCTTCTGTGTTCCTGACGCACAGCTGAGGAAAACTACATGATGAGAGGTGGATACTACTGCAAGTCTATCCCTGACACTGCTATGACTGTACACTGAGGAACTGTGAGCTTCCTAGACTGATTTCCACAGAATATTGGTGGGTTAACAACAGGTGCACTGTCATGTTTCATCTCTATTAAATAAAATACAGTAATTTGTAAAGTTACAGAATCACAGAATTGCAGGGATTGGAAGGGATCTCTGGAGATCATCTAGTCTAACTCCCCTGCTAAAGCAGGTTCCCTACAGTAGGTTGCACATGAAAGTGTCCATGTGAGCCTTGACTGTCTGCAAAGAAGGAGACTCCACAACCTCTCAGGGCAGCCTGTTCCAGTACTCTATTACCCTTATTGTAAAGAATTTCTTACGCATGTTTGTGTGGAACTTCCTATGTTCCACTTTGTGGCCATTGCCCTTTGTCCTATCATAGCACACCACTGAGAAGAGCCAAGCCCCATCACTTTGCCTCCCCCACTTTAGATATTTATAAACATTGATCAGATCACCTTTCAGTCTCCTCTTCTCCAGGCTGAGCAGTTCCAGGTCACTCAACCTTTCTTCACAAGGGAGATGCTCCAGGCCCCTAGTCATCTTTGTGGCCCTCTGCTGGACTCTTTCTAGAAGATCCATGTCTTTTTCGTACTGGGGAGCCCAGAATTGGACACAGTACTCCAAGTGAGGCCTCACAAGGGCAGAGTAGAGGGGGAGGAACACCCCCCTTGACCTGCTGGTTGTGCTCTTTTTAATGCACCCCTTCTTGTTCACAAGGTCACACTGCTGGCTCATGGCCAACCTGTTGTCCACCAGGACACTCAGATCATTCTCTGCAGAGCTCCTTTCCAGAAGATCAGACCCTAACCTATACTGATGCATGCTTTTGTCCTTTCCAGGTGTAGGACTCTACACTTGCACTTGTTGAACCTCGTAACATTCCTCTCCAACCAAATTTCCAGGCTGCTCTGATTTGGTGAAGAGATTATTTCTAGCTAGTTTTTTGTACCAACTGCTGCACACTTCTGAAAAGTGCCTGATTTTAAGCAAAAGCATGGTTATTCTGCTCAAAACCTGATAATCTAACATCATATATTCCTGTAACCTTCATGTTATAAATCTATTTTCATTAGATTTTGCAGACCACAGAATGTAGTATTAACATTTCAACACTTAGCACTTTACATTCAATCAATGCTATACTCCAAATTGTTTAGAAAAGGTATTTTTATAGGTTTAAGTTTTTTAGAAGTCAAAACTCAAAGGATGAAAATCTATGGATGAGAACTGAAGAAAAGGTCAAAATGTAGCACATACGCGTTTTATGTACAAAAGATACAGGCAGCGTTTCTCTGCTTAGAAGAGGGCCTGAATATAATACTTGTCAGTGCCTAAAGCAGTGAAATTTGCTGTGTGTTGTCTCTTTCTGCTTGGTCAGCATCTTGGTTTTATAACAGGTTTTAATATAAGCAAAAACTGTAGTGCCAAAATGCAGTCCCACCTCCACTGGATTCAGGTAGTAAAACGGTTTGTAAAAACAACTACGTCTGAATGATGCAGTCCTAATGGGTCTGACTCCATGGAGGAGAACTGGGAACTTTTCCACCTAATTCACCAAGCTCTGTTTCAGCTTTGTATTGCATATGGATGTTTTATAATGCATAATACAACACAGGTGTGTTTCCAGTGGAATGGGCTGCATAACAAGAGGGAAAGTGTCAACCACGTGTTCTGCAAGATTGTATGCCTTGACTCTAGACATGCTGACATATGCTGTGAGCAAGTAGATGGGTTTGCAATGGTGAGCCAGGGTGCTGGAGTGAAGGCAGGCGTTGTGTTTTAAACAGACTGCAACGACTGTGTCTATAAGAGCCTCAAAGCTTTGCACACACCCTAAAGAATCTGCTGTTTCTTTTCGTACTTTGTGGTATTGATATTTGGAATGCTGCATGGGTTTGGGAAGATGAAATAATCTGGCATTTAAATGAAAATAATGCCAAATGCTGACTGTGTGTTATCTTGAAGGGCTTACTTTATTGGTAGAAGCTCAAAATAAAATGTTGGCAGTTTGCCTTGATGTGAGACCACTGAGGGGAAAGTATTCATCCGGCAATGTGAAAAGGAATAGAACATGCCTGACAGATGTGTCTCACAGTGGCTTGACAGTTTGGACATTTACATGAGAATCTGCTCATCCTTTGCTTTACTTTTCATTGAATAACACCATATATTGAAAAGTCTACCTTGCAACCTTTGCTACCTCCCCATTGCACTTGGCAGTCTCACTCGAGGCCATGTTTTGGAGGACTTCTCAGAGTATCTGCCTCTTTGAGGTTACCTACCAGCTTCTTCTCCCCTCATGCTCCCTCATTCTGCAAAGAAGAAAGATATCCTGCAAAGGGTATCTTGCTCTGGCAACTATCTAAGGTGGCCCTCCATGTCTTATCAAAGACCATGGTGCCCTTGCATTTGGTGGATAAGTAGTCCCTGGTATATTTAGTATCAAGGAAAGGAAAAAATACAGTATTAGGAAATGCCCCACACCCTAAGACTAGATTTGAACATTGTTTCCTTCTCCTCCATCCTGTGTTTGACCTTACTTGCTTGTGCTAATGGCCAGCTGCTGACACCAATGTGATCTCTGATCGCCTTTTTTTTGCCTCATGGTTATTAAAACAAGACTATCAAGACAAACATTCAGGAACTCAACACTTCCTTGCTCAATCTTATTTATTTATTTATTTACTTTTGAAAAATTCTTTCATAAATGCTCTGGAATATTTTTATTGAGCCAGATCCATCCAGTCCAATATTCTGCTTCTGACAATGGTCAAATACAGACAGCCAGAAAGGAGCACAAAAACAAAAACAAAAATCACTGTGTTCCCACAGTACTCTCTATCTTCAATTGCTGGCTTCCTATATCTGCTCGTTCCTTAAAAACTTTTCTGTCTCCAAAGACATCTATTCTCTAATGATAATTCATTCATGATTCTCCACAATAGCAATTTATTGATGAAAAAAGAATGAACTAAAATGACAGGAATTATGAAGACTATCAATACCATAGGAGTCCAGCTTACTTGCCAGGGAACAGGGTGCAAGATTTAACTTTCTTCTCCTATCTAAAAATTCCTTACTAAAACAGGAGGGAGCTCACCAGCTGTAACACTGCCCCTGGCACTCAGTGTTTGTTACGAGAAAGGGAGGAAGATATCACAATGATTTCTGTTTCAAAGGAGGGGAATATCATGATAATTTCTGTTTTGTTAGTTCTGCGTCTTCAGCAGATTTCAGTATTACTGCAGTCAATAGCTTATTACTTGTTTCATTGAACAACTTTTTTGGGACTCTGAGTTGAGTAGGATAGTTTTTTACTAGAAAAAAATACAGAAAGCATTTTTGTAAGAGTTGTCAAGCCTGTTATGCTGAGATCATGAATCAGAATCCCAAATGTTGCAGGACAACATCCTTGGATGCTCTAGGTGTTGTTCTGTGTATAACTCCATGTCTGCTCTAGGAACATTTCAGTGCTAGCCAGGAAAATTCTACATGCACTTCTCAGATACTAGTGAATCCAGTGAGACCTCTGCTCAATGCAATGGTTTGGCAACAGTGGAAACCAATAGGATTTAAAAACTTATTAAAAAAGCAGAATATTTTATGATTATGTTTGTTACGTTGCTTTATGTAATAGATGATTTTACAAGTCAGCTGAGAGCAGCTGAGCACATTTTGCGGTGTCATCTCGAGATCCGGATGGGAACAGATCTCCTTGGACTACTTGAAAACCTGACCAGGCTCAGCACCTTGGTGTTGATCATTTACTCAAGACTTCTCAAAAGATTTGCTTGTTTTCTTTTTAAATTTCAAGTACGTGGGCTTTTTGAGGTGAAAGAATGTTGAATAAAGAGTGATGGTTGATTGTAAGAAAAGTGTAAGCACAAGAAAGTGAAAACAGCAGCACTTCCCCCAGAAGCACTTGCCTTTTGAGAGCTGAGCACTTGCTTTTCTATGACATTCTCCAGAAGTACTTCTCAAGCTCCTGATCTTGCTGATTATTTAGTAGGACTTAAAGGAGATAAAAAAAAAATAACTCATTTCACCAAAATATGACATTTTGAAGAATCCCTTCAATTTTGTCATACATATCTGTCTAGCTGTTAAGGGTGAAATGCTGACTCTGAGGAGGTCATTTGGACTATAGTGTTTCCTAAAATGTATAGCACTTTCCTTGTTCTGGTGGTCTTTATTTTTGTACTTGCCTTTACTCCTGGGGAGGAGGAAGCAAAGCCTATTTTCTAAAATCTCCAGAATGTCAGACTGTAATAAATACTGTTACAATTTTTATAACTGCTCAACCCATGATTAGTGCTACAGCACTAATCATGGGTTGAATATAGAAACAGGCAGTAATTAAAAAATAAATATTGACAGAAACTACTTGTACTTATCTGATGAAAAATTGTTTTGCCAAAAACGAATGAGAAAAAATCCAACACCAAAAACAAACAAACAAACAAACAAAGCAAACAAGCAAATGCACAAACAAATATTTCCACTTTTTGTTTTGAACTATGATGTTGTTTTGGTATGTATCTTCAATGTGACATAAAAAGGGAGAGAGAAACATTCCAAAATGAAATGAAGCCTTTTTGTAAGTCAAAGAACAAACTGGATGTTTTCTGTTTTGGTTTGACCCACAATTGCTATTCCAAATTCAATACTGGGACAACTTAGAAAATCAATTTGTTCATCTCAAGTCATTAAGTGTGTAATGAGGCATTCATGGCTTCACTGAACAAACAAGTTATTTACTTTCATTAACATTTTCAGCCAATGGACTCATGGACACCCTATGACAGTACCCATTGTGCAGTGCAAGTGAAACATCATCAGATGTTTCACAAATCAATGTTTCACAAGTGTCAGAATTCAAGATAATCATTTATTCACAGTCTTAAATATTTCTTAATGGTAAAATCTTATCAAAACAGTCTGGACAAAGTCATCTGATAATCTACATGTCTTTTTGATCAGTAGAGAGTTTGTTGAATTGTGCTCCTCATTAAAGTAATGTGAGAAAAACAAGTACACCAGGAGGGTGTGTGTGCATCACACTGCAAACTGTGATTTTGCTGCATTATGTAGATATCTCTCATATTAAAATGTTGTGGGCATCTCATTATCATCTTGAGTATGAATTTTAATTAGACGCACTATAGAATAATATGTTAATAATTAAACTCATGAGCATATATTTTACATGAAAAAGGTGCTACGTGCAGCATAAAATTATCATTCAATTTCCAGATCACCTTTTTGAGAATAGCACAGAGGGGCTTAAACTGGAGCTGACGGGAGCATTTTGCCTGGTGTTCTGTGATAAGCTCTCTCAATTACTGATTTTAGTAATGATACAAAAAATACAGTTATTATTCACACCTGTGTAGCTGATACATATTCACAATCTGTCCAGAAAACAGAAACCCTTAGCACAGTTCAAGCATTTGACTTGAATGTATGTCAAAGCATTCAAGCTTCTCCTGCCACTTAGCACAGAGGAACTGTGGTCTGTGAATTACTAGTGCTAAGCAGACGTACCTAACCAAACACCTCTTAAACTGGAAAGAAGTCCCGTTCTTCCTTTTGTTTTCTGTGCTATAAAATGAAGCATTAGACAAGACGTGGAACATACAAAGTGAGTATGAATAGAAATTGAATAGAAAACACTTCTCTAGTTTGGAAACCAATCTGAAAGCAGGTGAAAATGCAGTCTGGGTGTACAGCAGAGCAGAGCCAGGGTCAGGTGTCAGTGATTGACTCCAATCACTTGGATGAGAGTTGAAACAAACAATCTTTCCAAATTATTTCACATTGTAACATCACAAGGCTGAAGTCCTTCTAGCTCATTTGTAAATCACTACAGGACACAGCATTTGCTTTACCAAGAAGAGGAGCCAGATTCTCCTACTTAAAGAAAGTATATAAAACTTCTGTTCCTGGTTGCCATACATCTGGGCGGAGAGAGATCATGATGAAATGTGTGAAGGCTCTAAGGCCAGGGAAGATTCAACACTTGAATGTTTCATTTATTGTAGGAAACCAGCTTGTAACTGTGGGACCTACTGGAGAATCCACTATCGCATGGGTTCCAAATTATTGGAAGAAAAAGGTATTTTTTATTTCTTTCCCAAAGTGGCAAGATAAATAATTTTTAAAAATATGAACTTCCAAAGGAAAGAAAAATATAATTACTACTTGTATCTAATTACCTTTTCTTTGTTATTGCAGAAGAGGTCAACTATGTTTCCTCACCACAGAAACCTTTGCAAAAGATGTGAGTAATTTTAAACTCAGATATTGTTAGACATAAAGATGCTAAAGCTTCTAATTAGTTTCTAAACCAAAGATTCTGATGTCAGTAATATCTTTCTAAGAAGTTTGTAAAACTGCTGAAATTCCATAGAAATAAGAAAAGCTTCCAGACTACCACCTGTATGGTTCCTTTTGACAACTATTTTTCTATAGAGACAGGAGGAGTCCCAAGGACCCATCCTTGTTCTATGTCTGGAACTATGGGCATCATATGAGATTGCACATCTCCTTCTCATTCACAAATTTGATAAAGGTGACTTCATTTTGTTCATGTGTCAGGGATGTATTTGGTCACACAAGGGGAGAGGGAGATGTTAGGATCCAGGGAATTAGGGCATCAGAGAGGAAATCTTCGGAATGTTTGTATCACTCATTTTTCAGAGGGGTATGGCGTGGATTGTTCTGTCTGTTCATTTAATATACAGTAGTGCTGTGTGTAGAAGCATCAAAGCTTTTCTGTGTTACATGAACAAACTAACATTAAAATGAACTGGCATCCTTAAATTGGTCTAAATTTTGGAATAGTTGTTTTAGAGTTGCTTGAGCAATCTCATAATTCCATCAGCAAATAAACTTCACTGGGAATAAACATAAGCCTACTTTTAAGAATACACCATTCTCTGTTGATACCACAATCACCTGCAAAGACATGGGCAGAAACATGATAAAATTTTACTTTTGTAACAACATTATCATAAGACTTTGAATTAATCGAGCAGGTTATTGTCACTTGAAAATTGAACCATCTCCCTGTTGAGTTTGATTTCTAGTATAGTGAACACATATTTAGACATCTTCATTTTCCGTCTTGTCATGGCTCTTCTGCTTTAAAAACTATCTTGCCTGGGAGTCTTCATATATTCATAATAATTTTCCAGTCTGTATTTTATATGACACAAGCAGATTTTAAACTAAGAAAAATCTAACAGAGCTAATTGATTACGTTAATGATTTGACTGTGTATTTTCTAACTCAACATATCTTTGAATTGTCAAAGACAGTTCAACAAGAAAGCTTTTCCTTAAACTTCACTAGCAAAAGGATGACGCATACCCCAGGAGAGTACCACATACTTGATATTTAAAAAAGCAATCTGACTTGTAAAAGGGAAGGAAATCAGTCAACAAAGGAAGTCTAGAGGTACAGAAGTCTTGACTACACCTCCTCACGGAGTGCATCGCTTGACTATGCATGGCCTAAATTAGTAAATCTATTTGCTGCGGTGTGGATGTGTTACACCACATCTGAAGTAGTATTACTACCTGGATTCTTTCACAGCTCTCTCTTCTCCCTCCTGGTTTTTAGGTTAGCTTAGACATCTTGTGCCCCTTTACATCCAATATAGACAAGTTATACCATGTAACTCCTCTGAATCACTCCCTGATTGTAAATGACTTGTTCATCTCCCCCAGTATCTACAGTTGCTTTAGCTGCGCACTGTGCATGCATGGGTAGACCTCTAGATGAAAGAAGTGCTGAGTGCTTTCACTTTGCATTGTTACTTTCTGAATTAGTAGGCAGAGTTCGCTCTGTGTCAGTTCAGTCACCTTCATGCTAGAATAATGGGGATTTTAATTACATGATGTTAAACCTCTCATTCTGATATATCCATGTATTGGAAAGCTCATCATCAATTCAGCAGTTGATTGAGGAAACCTTGGATAATGAGAGCTTATTAACCCAGGTTAATGAGCCTCAGGCAGAAATGAGGGATTTTGTCCAGCTGAAGTGGAGCATTGAACACAAATCTGGCTACATGAGCAGAATTCAGCCCTCTTGAGATGTGCCCAGAAAATGACAGAGCATTTGGTAGAAATACCAGTGACTAGATGCTGAAAGCAGAGCATCTGTACTCTCAGGAGTTACATTTTTTTAATCATGTCCTCCAGATCTCTGAGGAGAGGTAGATACCCTAGGAAGTGCAACGGCAAAAGGTGAAAATGGCTGTTGTGTTGCTCAGAGAGGCAGTGAGCATGGGTTTCTCAGGAAGTCCCATAGAGCCTTCCCTGAGGGGGGTACTTCTATTGTCTACTTTTCTGAATTCCCACTTTTGTGTCCAATCTACTGTGATTACAAACTCTGAGAAGAGCAAATAGTTTGAAATGATTCATTAGGCTGAAATTCTTGGTCCTAAAGTCAGGAAAAGATTTGCCCTTGTTACCAGTTCTGAGAGTTCATGGAAGTGGTACATTTGAGCTTCTGATCTTGCAGTTGGCAAAATTCAAAGGGATCCAAAATCTTCAAGTTAGCAGATGGAAGAGAGGATGACCCAAGAGAAAATTGTCCTTGAGTTCCTGAATCAACAACAGAAAGTTTCTATTTCATATTTGTTAAAATCTTGTGCATATATTGCAAAACATATCTCACGAATTAGGTTATCTTACTCCTTCCCTATTGAGTGTCTTATCCATATTCAAAGAAAGAAAAAAAAGAACTACTTAAAATATCGAGTGTTATGAAACATATGCAACTTTTGAAACCAAAACATCTGGGAAATGACTGAATGAATGATACATGGCCTGAAGAAAGTTGGGTGCGTATTATCTCTAGTTTCAACATATGTAATACTGTAAAGCTGTGATTCAGTGAAAATAATGGTAAGTATGCCAGAAATGTATCTAAGAGAGGTTTGGGGAAGTTTATTTTAAAGTCTGTTGTAAAATAGCCACGGTGCTTCTATCTCAATAGCTAAAATCCAGCAGTTCTTATTAAAGCAAGACCTCTACTAAACACAGCATTAATATGTATAGAATGAAAAATGTCACTCTGGCTCTGCTGGGACCCAGGTAAAATTTTTTTTTCCATATTTTCTATGCAAATATTACTATAATAAAAACTCATAGGTGTAGGATGTGCCACTTTCAGATAATGGCAGATGACACAGGGCCTTGGGCTGCCGACAGGCGTGCACTGGGGAGGCTGGTCCTTACCTCCTGGAGGACATGCAGCAATCCCAATAATACAGTGGATAGGAATCCTTCTGGAAAATGAGTAATTTGATCTGTGTTTATCTGCTGCTGCCTCATGTGGAATGTCCTTTTGGGCTGAGCCCACCTCTCCTCTGTCATAGCATCTTCTCCCTAATACTCCTACACAGAGAAAGACTCAGCTCCTGCTTCTCACTGGGATTTCTAAAACCTAGATACTGCGATTCACAGATTTGTGCTCTAACAGGACACAAAGAAGAGGGAAAAAAATCTATTTCGGAAAGCACAGGTTTATATAGACTCTATTTTCTTAATCTTACTCTGCAATAAGGTCTGGAATTTACCTTTTCATAGAATTTGCGAAATAAAACCTGAGAAAATAGCTTATCTCTGTTTCTACCCATCTCTCTCTCTCTCTCTCTAGCCCTGCATTTGAAAAGAAGGTGGACGAAGTGAAAGGGGACCAAGATCCAAAGGACAGAGTTGAAGGTTACTTGATAATCTCTGTAAATAATTACAGTACCATTGACTGAGTGCCCCAAGGCCAAGTTTCCTGCTAACAGACTGTTGCATCAGCAAAATTCTCTCTTGTTCAGTGGAAGGAGACATTAAAATCATCATGGGTTGAATACAAGGCAGAGTACAGAACAAATTCACTACCAATTCTTGATGACGCAGAGTTACTTTCCTCCAAATTCATATTTTCTTTTTCCTTTCCGTTCTTACCAGGAGTGTTACCTCCATGGTGCTTATCAGATCTTTGTCTAACAGACAGCAGTGTTGGTTCCTTCTTTTTCACTGCAGCATTTTTTCCCCATTGAGGCTTCTCGTTGCAATAAAAATGCAGGAGGTTATTTCATTAATCACTTTATTAGCCCTGTTTTCACCTTTGAAAAAGACACTTAATTCTCCTCCATTTATAAGGCACTAATTCCTACAAGACACTGTGAAAAGACAGCAACGGATTGACGCTCTGTATTAATCCTTCTTTAATGATAAAATAGCTGGACAAGGAGACACAAAGACAACCTGGATAACAAAATTCTGCAAGGTGCTTCATTTAGACCTCCTGTTATTGAATAACTTGTTCCAATACAGGAACATATTTGTTACCTTGTAAATTGTACATATGCTTCCCAGCCTCGCACTGCTGACAGTGATATAAAGGTGAAAAAACCCGTGGTACAGGGGAACATACAGCAGTACAAGTACTTTGTGAATTTGAAAACCTACTGAGCGGAACCTGGCAAATAGGAGCCCTTGTTTTTGAGCCATGAAAAGCTTTAAAGAGGATGATGAAACATGGTGGAAATCTAGTCTAGACTATTGCTTAGCAAAAGCTGCTAAATTTAGACCAGGTGATTGCTGTGGATCACCCAGTAAATCTAGTTAGCCACAGCACACATCTTCAAGAAAGCCTTCAAGCCTTTGCTACTATAGCTCAGATGGTGGAAGATATACTGCTCTCCTGGGATAGATGCTCAAGTAGTTGATATCACACATCACTAAGTAGAAACCTATTTTCTGGTCCGAACTGGTCTTTTAACAGCTAGATTAAGGGCTTTCTAATATTGTAAGAGTTTTCTGAACAAACTGTGTCCGTTTTGGAGGAGACAAGATGGAGTGTTGTTTTGTGTTGTTTTTTTTTCCCAGCAAAAGCCTGGCAGCACCAATAACACCAGGCTCTTTCCTTCTTGTTCATCCCCACATCATGTGAGTTCAGGGAGTGTGCAAATGGCAGTAAAATCAAGCTTACCATCTCCTCACCTACTTGAATCTGCAGTGCTAGCAGGAGAAAAAACAAAAGAGCACCTCATCCCCAGGATAAGTTATTACTCTGGTTTAAATAAGAAAAAAATGATTTCTTAAATATTAGGTCTTCACTCTTTTGGCCTCTTCCCCCCAAAAATGCCAAAAAAAAAAAAGGAAAAAAAACTCAAACCCACATAGTCACTGTGCAGAAGTATGTAACAAGAGTCTCTGTACATCTTGTACAATGCAGAGAATTCTTCTGATTGCATCCAAAGGAGGAGGGAAGTGATCCTTAAAAATCAATCATTTTAGCTGAAAATAAACAACGTTGCATATAGACTTACTGAGGAAGGAAGGGTTAGCGTTGTTCACAAAACACTGCTTAGGATGTTGTGTATTGTTTGTCTAAGAGAGGTTGTACCACCCCATCCACCTCCTCCCCTCCTTCTCCCGCCAACCCAGCCATCCTGGTGCCACCACAGCCCTGTCCAATGCAGCTGTCTCTTCTGCAATGCCAACAGCATCAGCCAGGTCACAAATAGGACTTGTGAGGGAGCAAGGGTGTATGCAAGCTTCTGTGCAGATACAGAAGCGGTACTGGTAATTGATCTTACGATTTTCAAAGATGTCCTTAAAGCTCAAGCTGCTGTTCCTGTGATACTGTATTAAAATGTTGGCTTAAAACAGGAAAAATAAATCCAGCCCTCATGGTTGCAGACGGAAGTTTAAAGACTCAACTGAATGCACTTTAGGGACTCAAAACCTGCAATGCAAATGCAAAGAAAGGGATTTAAATTTTGTGTTTGCAATTAAATGTCTTTAAAAAAAAAAAGAATATTTTGAGACTGGAGAGATAAAAGAGAGCAGGAATGTGTGCTTTTTGGGTGTTTTCAGAGGAAGGCCACAGCAGCGGTGTGGAGCAGCTGCCCTGACTGACAGCCTCTCCCACTCAGAACAGAGGGCTCGCTGTGCAGTTTCCATGTGCTACCCAAGGAGAGGCAGGTGGTACACCGTGGCAGCAGCAGGTTTTTGGGTGAAACTCCCTCTCTTTGAGTCCTGTGGTTTGTGCAGAACTCCTGCAAAGAAGCTGAAAACATCTGGGGAAGACTGCATGATTCTCTTCGAGAGTGTTGCTGGGGATTTCAAGGATCTTTTGCTCTCTGCTGCAGGCACTCCCCTGGATGCTAAAGCAGTAGTCCAATCTTCAACTCATGATCACAGTCACTGCTTCATATGGCTTCAGGACATGAGATGCTTGCTTGAGAGACTATAGGAAAAGGCTCTGCAGTTCCCCACTGTCTGTCCCTCCCGTCAGCACTACACAGTCCAGCGTGAGAGGAGAATCAGACCTTCCACTGAGCAGCCCATGCCACCACCCACCTGGTTTGGACCAGATCTCCATGCTTTTATCTATAAAAGAGGACACCAGGATGGCAACAGGGCCATTCAGGAGCAGGTGATGAATCAGTGGGAAGGACTGAATGCTCTGTGCTTGTGATTCACCAGGCTCTGCAGTGGTTGTGCTTAGATAAGCACAGGGAGAAATACAATCAGCTTTCCACTAAACTTCAGAATTTACTACATTTTTACTAGCATCTTGTTTGCTTGAATTTGTTTATTTTTATCCTTCAGGCAAATATTTCTGCCTCCCGTGAACCTTTTATGTAAATCAATGGAGGCATTTGGCAAGCCATATCAAAACTGCAGCTTTACATATCACTGAAGCAGAAAATAAATGGAAATAATTACTGGTGCCTCCAAGTACAGATTTATTTCAAAATGAAACATGTAGCTTGGAGGGGATGGGCTGCATATTTCTAACGATTTCCTGTTAGCTTATGCCGCACTGGTGCAGGCATTTTAATTTCATTTGGGTCTGTCCTTTTTCACCCTTTTTAGGGAGGTCTGGGAGTGATGGTGGCTGTTTGTTTGCTCATTTCAAACATAGTGAGCAGAATCAGTTCTTTAGTTACTTCGTAAGCCCAGAAGATGATACTTGTAAATCTCTTCCTCATGCTAGGAACTGGAAATTAGCTGTGGTTTGAAGGAAAATGGTATATACCCTGTAGTGCCAATAATATCACTAAGGTACCACTGACTGAGCAAATTGCAGTTTTTATATGATGGACTTGATCAATATTTACAGGGGTCAATACTCATCTCTTTTCACGTATTTCAGTGTAAGCCAGTAATGCGTATCCTGATGTTACTGAATTGCATAGGCAAGATGAAAGCCAAGCCCTGCAACGCCAAGGGCTGCTCCTGAGCCATCTCTACAGTTCACCATCTTAACATTAGTTGCATCCAAGAAGAAAATTTAGGAGCACTTCCTAGTGTCTTTGAACACCACTTTGGACACTTGAAAAACAAGTGTTTTATAACTGTTATCCTGACAGTACTCGAAGAGTAGATGGAATTTCTGTTGCTTCAAGCACAGAATAAGGCCGTGCAGTCCAGAACAAAGATCCATCTTGCCCTGTACCCTCTCTCTAGACCAGCTGCCCAGAGAAGAGGAGGAACAGGTAAGTGTCTCTTCACCCACTGCACTCAGCCTGCAGTTATTATCAATCTTTACAGTTGGATGTGATTTCTCTCCTTGGTCAACCTCACCAGATTTCACTCTGATGTAAGTTGTCTGATGGATGTCAAGTGGCATCCACATACCCTTCAAAAGAGAAGGACTTTCAGATCTACAGCCCACAGCAAGAACAGCTGCCTTCTTCTGTTTGTTCCAGACTGGGTTCCTAGTACCTTCGTTTGATACATCCTAGTCCTTTTATTTGCGATAAGAGACCATGAAGACTTCCTACTCTGAGTTTCCGCTCACGTATTTCCTTCACCACTGGCTCTTTAACAGGGCTTTGTGTTTTGTCTTTCATGTTCTTCACCCGTTTCAACTTTGCTAAGGAGGAAGTGAATTGGAGTCAGTGCACACTGTGGGGAAAGAGCATGCGCATGTGCATGTGTGAGTGAAGAACTGATTCATTATTCACCTCTGCCCTCTGGAAGGCTCGATCACTGGTAGAACTGCTACACACCATCAGCCCACGGGGAATAGCTGTTCTGAGTACCACAAGTGAGTGGAAAATCTAAAACTCTGATTGGGACTCTGCTGTCTAAAAGGCTGGGAACATGGGACATGTTTCCATGGAGCCTTTCATCAGTACCTACCATGATAGTACCTACCTACCTCCTCATGCTGACCGTTCATGTGCTATACAGACATATAAACTTGTGCAGATTTGGGATATGTACACAAAGCAGCATCATGCAAAGCATTTGCAGAGATCCCTGTCCTGCCACAGGGAGACCGTGCAGAAGAGAACTGTTCCTGTAAGGACAGCACTGAGGCCAACAGCATCAATAAGATGGTCGTCAAACTGGCTTTTTGCATCCTGAGACAGATAAGGATTTGCTTTGTAAATCCATTTGTAGCTATCGCTAGAGGGCAAAGTCCAATTTCCAGACTTCAGTTATTCAAACCCCGTTGTTAATATCAAGCCCACAGAGAGAGGGTTAACCATGAATTCTGGTTGAAAACTTTGCTTTTGTCAGAGCTAGATTTTAAAAACACTCTCAACAATTGCACTTCTGTAGGACTCACACCCCACTTGGAAACGCTACAGTTTCAGCAAATTGTGAAGACCTGCTTTGGTTAGATCACTGCTTCTATCGCAATCCTTTAACATCTCACCAAGTGCTAATAGTACACGAGTCTGAAAAGGTTTATAGTTTGAAAAAAAAGACTACTCCTTCTTTTCCCTCTACACATTATAACTTTTAAATCTTCTTTCCCATAAACATCTTAAATGGCATCCAAACTTGCTTGATATAGCCAGAAAATTTCTGAAGAGACAGTGCCTTGAAGCTCATGCACAAATGATATGATAAGTGGCAGAACACCAAGAACATGGTAGATGAGGCAAAAAAAGCCTCATCGTGAAATGGCACATTTTCTGAGCTGTTTAGCATAGCAAAGGACTGCAAATATCCTTCCAGTACTGCCTACTGACAGGAAGTTAATCAATGTTTGGAAAAATATACAGCACTATTCTGCTTCCTGCCATCATGGCAGTATAGCAATACTCCAGCTTGAAAAACTCTTCTGTGAATTCATGACTGGAGAAATATAGGGAAAACAGTGAGCTCTTGATAAAGGACAGAAAGAGAGATTAAAAGAAAAAAAATAAATCATTTTAAATTTGCTGGTTTGCAGCATTAAGCATGTACAAAGAATATTTTGAAATGTTTGAAGGATGCAAGATCTGCTTCGCGTGCAACAGTTGAATGGCAAAGAAATCAGAAGAGCTCAAAGTCTGTCTCTCCTGAAGTGGACAGGTTTCTCAAAAGGATGCAGTGTACACAAAAATCAAAAGATGTGTCGCCTGTAGTTAAATGTTCCTGCCAAGAATTATCCCACATCTTCTTTTAGCGTGCCAACCAGCACAGATTCAGAGAGGTCTGACTTTAAAACACAGCCTTCAGGGTCTGTGGAGAGTTGGTATGAGGTTACTGTCTGTGCTTGGACAAAACATCCCAAATATACAAAATGAGGCAGACAACAATTTTTGCCTGTTGATCATGTTGGTAGTGCTGGTGAGATGTTTGTGAATTCACTGTGCTGAAATTCTTGATCACTTGCTCTTCTTCATGCCAGTGCTGTGTATTCATTATTGTATTTTCTGACTTGTTCAAGGCGACTTGAGAAGAGTTAGTATCTGAGATACTGCTGCTGAGGGATAATTGCAGCTGGACAGGTAACTACATGCAAGTACATTTATGTCATGTATTTATTTTCATCATTGTCCATACTCAACTGAGCATTCTGTTATAAAAGCCATTTTCTGAGAACCATGTCCTGAAATAACTGAAGAATCTGTACTGTGTAAAATTTCCAATTAAAAAATCATCAAATAACTAATACGTAAAATCTCCTGTAGGAATGTGAGATTATTTTCTTCTTCTTTTTTTTTTTAAGTCTCAACCTGGAATCTTCCAGATCTACTTTCTGCATTTACCTCAAGAAAAGGAATACACTACCCGACCACAAATGATCTCCCTCATTTTTTTCCCTATATCCACACAAGACTGAACAATCCTTAGATATGTAATACATTTTCCCAAGCTAACGGCAACATTCACTTAGTTCATTAGTATAACAAATATACCTGAATATTCCTTAGGGTATCTTTCCCAAACAAACGATCCCAAAATAGTGTAAATGAAGTAAAATGCTTCACACATTTGAATGAATTTTATCACAGGTGGCAGGAATTTGCTAGTAAAGCTATTTGTTCCCTCTACAGCAATACTTTACCATGTTGCATCTAAAACAGAGGCAAATCTAAGTTATTTCCATAGTCTGTTAAGACAGTTCAAATGGAATTTATTTGCCTTCCTTACTCCACAAACAGGAGGCATAGCTCTTTAAATGCTGTTGTTCCAGTTTTATAGGAGGGAGACTATAAAATGGGGATGCTTCATTAAAATACCATAGCTGGCACCTCTCAGAGGCACAGGAAAAGAATATTCACTGAGTAAGTAACACATTATAAATTATAATTGAGATTCAATTCTCTCAGGGAGAAGGGAAGGTAACTTGTCATTTGAAGTGTTGTGAGTTTCTGAAAATGGACTTGGAGTTTAGAGGGTATAATGATATCATTAAGAAATGCCCTTGCAAAGCAAGCAGAATTATACTGCGCTGTTTCTTGAAAACCGCAGGAACTCTTTATTGTTCTGTCAGCAGCAGTTCAAAGAGCTCTGTGACCCCATTAACATTCACTCAGGCATGTATAACAAATTGGAGGGGTGAAGTTTCTGGAATAGTTAATTATATTTTGTGTATTTGAATACCTATCGCTGCTAGCTGTGTGGATTCAGCGTCACAAATGCACACCTTGCACACCTGGTCTTCCTCACAGCTATATTTATCTTTTAATGCTTGGAGGAGAAAGCAATATCAAAGGTGGAGAAAAGACAGGGAGGAAGGGTAGTGGGGAAATCTAGATAAGGGCTAGCTGATTTGAAGGCCAAGGCTGAGTACTTGCAGTACTTCTGCTTTCAGCAGAAATTTGTGTTAGATGATTGGAAGACCCTTCAAACTCACATGTCTGTGGTAGGGTTTGGGTAGGAATATTTGGAGTGTTACACTATAAGCTTGAGCTAGAATTTCACAGATAAATTGATTTTCTCCCAGCTTCAAAAAGAGGCGGCTCTTCTGGCCAAGCTATTTATTTAATTCTGTGTGAAAAGTTGTGCGCTTCTCCTAAAAAATGTTGACATTTCATAGAAAAGCTTAATTGCAGAAATTCAGTATCTTAACAGAACCACAGCTTGGCTGTTTTGCCAGCCTTAGTTGTTTGTCAGTCCAGTTGTCCACACGGCTCTTTCACACATGATGCCAAATGGCCGCAGTCTCCCTGATGTGGTGACTCTTGACTCAACTTAAGGAAAGACAGTAGCCAGCAGG
Source organism: Penelope pileata (assembly GCA_013396635.1). Lineage (NCBI taxonomy): Eukaryota > Metazoa > Chordata > Aves > Galliformes > Cracidae > Penelope > Penelope pileata. Next base: position 448,157 of record WBMW01000871.1, read on the forward strand.
ACAAAATGAGGTTTTTAGGCATTGACCAGTTGATTCTGAGCAAAAGCTTTCTTTTTTTGACTGAAGTGGTTCAGAATTTGCCTGCAAATACAAATGGTGTTGTCATTTGCATAGTAAAATGATAAAATTTTTTCAGAGGGAAGGATAGGAGATATTCTCTCCTAAGTTAGCAGGACACACACACATTGATTAATTAAGTCCAAAGTATTATCTGTACTAATTTATTAATTTCAGCTACAGTGCAGATTCAGGAATCCTTATCTCTTCAGGACTATAACCTCACAACTGTCCTCACACACAGTGCTAAGTTTGATGAATATCAAATGACATGATAAAGGAAAGGAGCATCACAAGGCAGTAAATTCTGTCTGTGCTATACTGAGGAGATTTTATTTCCTGAGAAACTCTTTAATTCACGTTCTCTCTACTTGTTATTGAAGCCAAATAATGTTAGGATTGTCAGTGGCACTTTTCGTGAAACTTCTCTCAGATGTTAAGAGTTGGACTCTTTGTCACTGCTGCAGACAAGTCCATGCATGTGAGCATTCTCACTGACTCAGAAGAAGCAATCTCTTCAGAACATTGAGCACATGCACTACTGAGCGCACTTCTCTGCAAAGCTGCTTTAAAGTCTCTGGGAAAATAGAAGAATAAGGTATATATTACCCTATAAGCCTTGACAAATTTCAGTTCTATTTTCAGCTTATTAAAAGTCTTGCTGTTATCATCAATAATTCTTAAATGGTGATAAAGTATATTGCTCATCAAATACATATTCATGCTTCTGCCTCACTTCTGAAAAAAAATGCTGATTTGATGACACTCTAAATGTATCTACTATTTGAAGAATATTTGCATTGTAATTATATTTGTGCTAGCTATGCTTTTTCTTAGCCATATTTTCGTAGCATGTAGATTAGAGTTGATCAGAAAACTTCTCTGAAATGGAAATGATTTTTATTACACTTCAGCCATGCTTTAAATGGGTTCTACTGCAAACAGTTCGAATAGTGGGAGTGTGCTCAGAGTGAAAAGCAGAATGTATGTTCAGATGATCCAGTATGTGTCTAGCAGAAAGGGTTGCAAAAAAACATTTAAAAAGAGTTTTGGAAGGTTTGAATTGCAGAGCAGTACAGCTGCTGGAGGAATTTGTGTTGACATGCTTTTTTTCCTCAGAAAATACAACTTTGTCAAAATCAAAGCTTGGCAGAGGGCAAGGGGTAGAGAGGAGGGAAAAGGAAAGTAGGGAGTCTCAATAAATTTTTTACTCTGTTTTCATCTTTTCCTTGGAAGACTGTAGTGTTTGTGATGCTTCAGTTTGACGCTTTTGAATCAAGGAACCCTTGCTATTCAGCAGTGCTTGTTTCAAGTGTGAAGTTCTACACAGTTAAGAAGAGACATAAAAATATTTGAGAACAAACTAGATGCAAGATTACTAGACAAAAAGTTCCATCCGACATACAAAATTTCCACAGATTGCTCAGATGTTAAGGGACATTTCCCCCAAGCCTGCAAAACTTATGAAATGGAAAATTACTTCCTGCTATGGGAATGTAATAGGGGTGGAATTACAGTCTCCATTCCAGGCAATGGCAAATGCCCCATTCACATCACTTGCAACTTCAGCTCAGGCTTGCTGAAAATGCTGTTTCTTCTAGCCATACTGTGTAGCCAAGGGTTTTATAAGTTGTTTTGTATAGGAGGAGATATAAATAATAGACTAGGCTTAAAAATAAATTGTTATGTGTTGTAGAAAAGCCATGTTTCTCTTCATATAATGGGAAAAAAGAAGCCAGGAAATGTTTCTCAGGATCACTGCCGTTCTAGAGTTAGTGAACAGTTACAGAAGTTTAAAATGCTCCTGCCTGCAGCTCTCTGTAACCAAACTTGCACCAGAAATTATTACCTTCCCTAGGGTGACAGAATGGAAACACAAAGTCTTGTATCCATGTGAGCTGAGCCACTGCCTCTTGCAAGACAGCAGCCAGGGGCCCATGGCCATTCCCACTGAGGCAGCACATCTGTGAAAGAAAGTGCTAAAAAAGGGAACAGAGCCAGGGGTGTAAGGGAATGACTGATCTTACACTGCTGCAGCTGCTTTCCCAGGGAGCATGGATTTCGGTCCTGCAGTTGCTAGTGAGAATCCATCATGAATCCTCCCCCAGAGAGTGAAGTCCTTATCTGCCTGTGGTCAGGGGATAATTTGTGCCCCATATCACAGTTTACAGTCATGCTGTCACTCTGGCTTCCTTGCTCCGTTTCCCTACACACATGGACCTTCATCACCACCCCACATTTCAAATTAAATAGTACCCATTCCACCTCTCTCTGCATTTGGCTCTCAGTGAAATGCTGCTCCTCCTGTATTTTATTTCTGGTCCAGTTTTGTATATGCAATCCCTTTTACGTTTATATGCAACAGCAATAACACCACCTAGCATAATTGCTTTATATACTTCTCATAACAAGAATGTATCTGTAGTAAGCATTCTTCTGGAAGCTTTCACTCAGAAACAGCTGTTGGGGTTGTAAAAGAAGTAAACAGTTGTTACAGATGCATCACTCCTGAAGTTCTATGAAATTAATGAGGAGAGGGGTAATGTAAATTACTACAAGTGAATTTGGCTGATTCAATGTTTTGTATGAGGAAAGAAAGTTCAAGATCAAATACAAGCTACTTTTGCATGTGTTAATGCAAAGTTTTGAGGCATGACTGATATAAACTCCAGTTGCTTGTTTATGGGCTACCAATAATTTTTTACCAATTTTTGTCTAAAGCAGACTTATTGCGATAAGCAATATTGCAAACTTTTCTGTCGGCTTGCTAGGGTTGATAGAGCTTTTGCCTCCTGTCTCATCCTTATCACCAACTCCATAAGGCTTTTACTAAAATATGATAACTGACATTAAAAAAAAGTCTGTCCACTTGACACATCTAGCCCCTTGGGCTGTCCCAATCGCAGCTTATCCTCACCCACAGCCAAAAGACCCAAAGCCTCCAACTGGCAAACAGGACTGTGCTGATCAATTCTACTAAGCAGTTAATTCCAATATTCAAGCGACAAATGTGCATCTACAGCCCTCTCTGCTTCTCTTGTTCCTTGTTGCTGTCAACTCCCTAGGGTCAATGGGCACACAGAGTAGAGGCCTTCTCCTGCAGAGAGTAAAGTCTGTTTATCTACCGTTATTTTACGTATAATGAGTCAATCCCTTTTCTCATCTCCTAAAACTTCAAAGGCACCCTCACTGACAGCTCAGAGAGTACTCAGTCCACATATCACAACAGCTGTTGGGGACAGATAGCGTGAGCATTTATGGAATGATTTGAGCTGACCTTGTTTCAATAGATACTATGTGCTCATCATTAGCTGTTTCTTCACGCTTAGCAGTTCAGCAAAGGTCTCTAACATGAAGTACATTCTAACACCGAGGAAAAAACAGAACATATTTTGAAACTTTTGAGAAAGCACTTAATGGAAAAAAAAATGGTATGCTTTAATGTGTATATGTTACAAATGGTTTAATCCAACTACCTGCGTAAATATGCAGAGATATTTCATACAAGTAGTGGATTTGAAATCAAGCCTTTTTGGTACAATGTTTGAGAAACACAGAATTACAGCACCTGTTGAATTCTAATCTGTAGCCATTTTCCAGATGATGAACATCAATAGATGTTGGCACTGCTTCTTTTTAGAAACAGTTCAATGATTCTTACTGGGAGGAGTACCCTCTTTTCGTCAGAGACCAGAGTTGTCCTCTTTTGTAGGCAAAAGAATATTTATATAGCTAATCTTGCCTCAATAAAGAGAAACTTGTGCTATTGTCAGGGACTCCAGAGATGTCTGGGAAGCTAAAACATGCATTTTTGACATGTAAGCACGCTGTGATTATGACACAGGAAAACCCTGCTTTTATATTCTGAAGGAATTGTCTGCCCACTGGTAGGCCACTACCAACAACAGTGGTTCATTTGTAAGGGCCCAGTCTAGTATATCCCTTTTCCCTTCAATTTCACTATTCTAGGAAAGATAATGGCAAGGCTTTTGTGCAAAATCAAGAATGTTAAGACCTCCTTTATTTTTTACAAGTCTTTAAATTCTGAATATAAAAAAATGAACCCAGTCTGCCTTGATATAGATATCTTACTAACAAGGGAAGGCAAAAAAGAAGCTGATTCTCAGCTCCATAAACCAACATTACTCTGCAGACACGCACAAAGTCCCACCTAGTTACATCACCTGAGAAACTGGCATCAGCTCTGTTGATTTTTGTCTTTCAGATTTTCATCCTGGAGAAAATGCTGGAGGAGAAGCAGAACTAATGAATGAATGGTGTTTGGTTCTGCATTTAGTTGCTCAGAAATACTGCTTTAGAGTCTACATTGATTTTTACACTAGATTCTAAGTTTTTTAGTTGTCCATGTCTGGGCAAGTGTACACACTTCTACATGTGGTTTTACTTGCTCAGCTTCAATTACTGAGGATTCGAGCTGCCCTGCATTCAGTATGCAATGACTGAGAGTTCTGCATCTTTCTGTTAATATAAACTGTTAGAAATACCTGACAAGACATAACAGCATCGTATGTTTACAGCATAGATGAATTTCTCCCTACACTACAGATTCCTATAGAAAACCTGAGCTAGAATAAGATTTTTTAGGATGTTCTTCAGTTTGTTATAATGCAGATTATGACTTGCTTTAAACTTTCAAGTAACAGCAGTACTATGATTAGAAACTCTATAGAAGAGTAGATGTATCTCACACTTACTGTGTACAGCCTCATAGCCTGCCTCTTTCACGTGACTCATGATGAATTCATCTGGAAGTACCGAGGCCATCTATGAGATCACACTTCCCTCAGCTTTCTGTGTGTAAATGTGTTTAAGCAGGAAAAAAGGGCAGTTCTGGGCTCCAGGGTCTAGGCTGATGAAGAAAACACCAAGCTTGCAGGGCAGAGGGTCCGGCAAAGTCTCCAGGTGCACGAGCACCAGATCACAGATCCCCAGTTAGACCACAGTAAAGATTTGGTCATACACATGAACTCAGGTTGTGGTGATCTGAAATACTATTCCGTAATCTCAGCATGGTTTCAACTTTGACGAAACAAGAACTGATAGAAAATTAGAAAGAATTCAAGCTCTTCTTGACACTCATACTGAAGGAGAATATTAAGCATTTAGATTTTCCAGATGGAAATTTTTGATACAAACTTATTTACAGGTTTTTTTTTCCCATAAATTCTTTGAGAAAAAAATACATATACTGAAACAAATATAATTTAACATAATACTTCTATGTTGACAAAACAACATTGTTCTAGGGACAAAAAAGTCACTGGAAAACTATTATCATCTCTAACATTTAGAAAAGCAAACAAAGGATGTTTTTGCCGTGGTATTATTGGACTACACCTTTTTCTTATAAGTTCTACACTCTAACTTGCATTTCATATTTTGTATTTTAACTCTTCCTTCTGAAACACTACATGAAAAATACTTTATTGTTGAAAATAGCGTCAAAAGACAAGTAATGTGCTTCTCTAGGCTATCTTACATTGAGTTTCTCAATCCCAAATGCTTACAGAAGGTGGGAATTTCCAAAAATAAAACCCAAACTTTTATATTTTGTAAAATTATACCTTATATTAAAGATAAAAAAAGCTTCATATAATTTTAAGCAGGCTGAATTTTCCCTTATCTGTTATGTCATTCCAGATTTCAAAGTGAGAACATGAGAACATATCCCATAATGTCTGAACAAATGTGTCAGCTTGATTATCTGACTTGATTTCCAGATCAGTGCTTCCTAGGCAAACACAAACATTAATTTTCTAAAAGATAATAAAAGTTTTCCCTTATTTGATTTTTTTCATTTTTCAGAACTTTACCAATACCAATATCTAATTAAAGTGCTCTTAATTCAAGCACCATTTTATTTTCTTTCATTTCCCTCCCCTTCCATAAATAACTGTATCCAATTTTCACTGCATGATGATGAACTGAAGATAATCTAAAAAAATCAGAGAGCTTTAATGAATCTCCTAGTGGGTGTTGTTGGTCATAGCCTCTGTCAGGCTTTTACCAATGAATATTTGGGGGCAAATCCCTGTTTGTTGATCTTGGTTGTTCCTTGTTGATACTGCTATTAGCTGCAAAGATTGCGAAGTTTGAATCAAAGCACTGTTGAATATGAAACTAAAGATCACTCTTACAGTGATTCATCACTGTCACCAAGTAGACATAGGGGGGTTTTTTATGAGTCACTGCCCTTGCATTTATTATTGCAATTGCATGCTACTGAATTATCAGAGAAAAAAAATACGGCCAGGAGATAACCGTTCATCCCACTTGTTTCAGTATCTTGAGATAGCCTTGAGGCAAGTTAGCCTTTTTGCTAGGCAGCTGATTTGTGCTGTAAGCTACTCAGCTGGGTCTTGGTAGCCTTCTGGCTTTGTCTTCATCAAAGGTGAGATCACAGCTTGTATTGAATATTTTGAAAGTTTTGAAATATTTCTGAATGCTGTTGGAGAAATTCTTGCCTTTCAACTCAGAGGACTAGCTTGAGGTATCTACCTGGATACATGTGTGCATATACGCAGGCCACAGTATGCACATAGCTCTGGTGTTGGATGAGGCAGAAGAAAATTTTCTCTAGCCACCCTATAATCAAAAGTCCTGTCTGGAGGCAAAACAACTACATCCTCCAAGCAAAACCAAACCAGATCTTAAAAAAAAAGGAAAAAAGAAAAAAAACATCTGGACTTCACTGCACACCCAGACTATATTTAAATGAAACACTTTCAGTTCAGTTCTAATTCTTGTGTTTATTGGAGGTCTTCAAGCAGGTGGTCAGTAGCAAGCATACTGCATATTAAAGGATTGTAGTGACCATGCTCTACCTGTTTTATTTCTTTCATGATTACAGCATGGGTTTCTCGGCTTTGAAGATAGAGTCCTGTGCTTCTGAATTGTTATTCAAAATGCTGAAAGATCAGTCACAGTTAAATTTTATCTAAAATCATAGGATATTTATAAGAGCAGCATGACACACAGAGAAGTACAACTTCAAGGATGAGGAGAACAGAGGGAAGAAATACCCTGTGAAGGGGAAGAGCTGTTCACATCAGAAGAATAAGGGTCTGGATTCAAAATTCATCAGGTTATTTGCAAAACAGTTTGGTTTTATACACATCTCTTTCCCCACCTTTGTGTCCAAAAGACAAACTTCTCTTTAGCGTGTTAAAACTCGGAAGATCACTAAGATTTATGAAGGAGTATGGCATAAGCCCAAAGCATTCTGTAGCCACTGCCTTGTAGTAAAAGAGCAGAGCCCATTGATCAGAGATGGTTTAGGCACTAAGAACACATTTGTCCTTGCACTGCTGTGGCATAATGGGGCTTGCCATACTGTACAAATACTTCCTCAGCATCTGAAAAAATATTGTTTGAAGTAGAAACACTAGGCTAAGTTTCAGTCATTAAATCACATAACTGAGAAACAGAGGAGATGCCCTGTTAAGATATAATTAACCAGCTTGTGTGGTATGGTATATACAGAAATTCAAATAGAGCAATGAGCAGTATTGAGCAAAATGTGCTCCCAGGCCAAGTGATGACGTAACTAATATTTCATTTCCCTGCATATTTATAGACTTGTACAGTGTTTAGAACTGAGCACCCTGCATAATAGCAATGTAGTAATCTCTGCAGGCAAGTCTATTAGGTCTGACCAGTTGTTATGGTTTGACTCAGCAGATAGCTGAGTTCCACACAGTTATTCACTCACCCTCCCCCCTCCCCAAATGGGACGGGGGAGAGAAGTAGAGAGATATGCAGTAAAATGCGTGGGTTGAGATAAATGCTATTTACTAAAATAGTAAAGAGAACAAAAGAAATAACAGTACATATATATATATATATATATATATATACACAAAGAGGATATGCAGAGCAAGGGCTCACAGCCACTGGTGACCCTTCCTCCCGGCTAGCCCCTTCCGTAACGAACGGAACCCGGAAACGCAACAAACCAATCACATGATGTTATATGGGATGGAATAGCTCCTTGGTCAATTTGGGTCAGCTGCCCTGGTCCTGTCCCCTCCCAGTTCCCAGCTCCTTATGCCCCCCTTAACTATTTCACTGGCAGAGGAATGCGGAAGTGAGTTATGTCCTCGGCTCCGTTCAACACTGCCAGGATGTTATCAGTATCTCGGAGGTACAAGATAAATTCATACTAGACACTACGAGAAGCGTAACTTCTGTTACAAACTAGGACACCAGTAGTGGTCTTGCAACACAGGATTAATTACCACACGCACCTGTATAACGTTTGTTCCTTTCACTTAGTGATAATGCATTCCAGAAGTGATTCAAGGAAAAAAATAAACACACATTGCCAATATAGTCACTAATACAAAACAATTTGCAAGTAAGAAAAAAATACCAAATACATTTATTTAGCAGTTATATATTTCATGAAGGAATGGCTCGAGATACTGAACCAAATGAGGGCTTCAAAAAGCTATGGGAAAATAGCTCAGCTATGGCATTAAAATGACTCTTACAGACGGGCTACAATTTTCTGACTTAGATGCCAACATGTGGCCATATGGGCTTAAACGCACCAGAATTTGTAAGATATAGTTATTTTCCTTCCATCCACTTTACTGGACTTACATAGGACTTAATAAAGCTCAAAATCTCTTTATTGAAAGGAGGACTTGGATAGCCATGTAATCTAATCTGTCTGTCTGAGCACCTGCACGTGCACAACGCCATTGTAGTTAGAAATAACAAGGAAGTGAAACAACCTTGATCTGTTTCAGACATCACCACCTCATAGGAGCAGAACTCAATCATTTTACTTTCAATGACTTCCAAAGCAACTCCTACCGTGACTCTCCTTTTTCTGTATGTAGGTCTTGCCTGCATTTCAACTACATTTTAAATAAATTTTACATTTGGATAATGTCAGCTCATTTTTAAATTGTAATAAAGTTTTACTGGAGGTACTTCAACATCAAGCATGAGAGCAAAAAATTTAAAAAGAAAAGAACTTGCTGTGTTTGTCATAGAGTATCCTGAGTTGGAAGGAACCCACAAGGATCAACCTGCTCAGGAAAACCAAGCATGAATGACATTCTTCAGACCTTATAAACTGGAGTGCAACATTCACAGCTCCTACAACTGGCCACGCCCTAGTTAGTGAAGTCTGGGACACTCTATTCCAATTTGTACTTTTTATAGAGACAGTTATATTTTTGCTTAACTTGCAGAAGACAGTAACATGACTTTAAATGAGGAATGAAATACACAACTGTCAGAAAAAGAAAGTCAGCTTTCTTAAACTGCCCAGCACAAGATGTCAGGCTAATGACATAATTATGAGATCAGCATTGGTTATTCTAGGCTTTGGTACCTCCAGAAACATACTGTTGCCAACAATTTCAAATAAGCTGAGGGCTCCTTCCATTTGAGAATGATGAAGAAATACCTGTGAACAAGCACTGTAGGAGAAAGTGGATCTGAAAGGAAGAGCTCTCTTTACCACTGCATGAATCTGCAGCTGCCATGAGATGGACATGTTCTCTCATTTCCATGCAGTAAAGAGACAGCCTGGTAGTGCCTTGGCCAGAAATCAGATGGAATAAGGACTGGACTGGCCTCTTACTGGAGAGTTGAGAGTGCACCAGATTGGATGGGCACAAGGGCACCTTGCTGACAATTGATTTCCTTATGAATTTCATTTGGCTTTCTCTTCCAAGTGGAGAGTTTTTTTTAAAAAAAAAAAAAACAAAGAATGTTATTGTGCAAAGCAAGACAAGTGAACTGATAGCAGCATCAGGAGAAGATAAGTTATTGTCCTTATCTTCTGGGAACTAATTGCACAGCTTGACTTTCTAATTTGTTAGAATTGCTGAAAATTTTCCACAAAGGAGAACACAGGATAGAAATTACTGGCAGATTTTTCCACCTTATTTTTGAATAACAGCATAAAGACAGTCATGATCTAATTATAGGCAATTTATTAGTAAAAAAATTAGTTGAACAAATTGTTCTTCCTAGTATATGAATTAAACTTAAAATATGCACACCAGGGAAGATTATAGCCAAGGTATTTATCACTGCAGGATACCCAAAAAGTACTAAAAATAAAATGGAAACACAATAATTTATAAAATCTTGTCTTTGACATATGCAGCTACATGAAATGCAGTCCTCAAGCAACCTGGTCTAAGTTGAAGTCAGCCCTGCTTCCAGCAAGGCATTGGATGAAATTGTCTTCAGAGGTCCTTCCACCCTGAATAGTCCTGAGGATCTATTGAATGTTCACAATTAATAAGGTTGTGCAGACTACTTCAAGTCTAAATATCCAACTCAGGTCTAACAGCAGAGATGGATTTTGAGTCAGGTGGAAAAGGGAAGTTCACCCTGAGCACCACAGCCTATGCCTGTCATCAGGTTGCTCCATCAGGCCCCTCTAGCCCTCACTTTCCGTGCAACAGTACACGGTTTTAGCTTGCTCCTATTTATTTGCAAGCACCAATGGGATGTGCAGCCCCTGAACAGTAAAACATGATGTAACAGGATCCTGTATGGCAAATTAAAGCAGTCAGAATGAGAGCACAACAGGGAACCTGTCTTCCCTTTTCCTCGCTTCCCTCCGACCCAAATGCATCCACATGGGCAATACAACGGCGCACTTCCAGCTGCTGAGGGAACTACTCTTTCCCTGCCACCCCTCCCTCTGCACGCAGTTGTGCTTGCGTGTGGACTACATGCTCCAGAAGGCAGATGCTGATGGATTTTAATGCCACTGATTTCTCTGATGAATTAAACCTCAAATCTCTAAACATCCTTCTTAATGCTGCAGTAAGTAACACACGTATTGATTACACTGATTTACAACTGGAAAAAAAGGCAAAAGACAGTGAAAATGAAACATTTGAAAATCAATCTATGCTGCAAGTGAATTGAACACAGTGTGTTCTGGATTATTTTCTCCCACCACCTCTGCACCCTGCCCAGTGCTGGGGCGTGTATCACTGGCTGCAGTAGCACACAGTACCCTCCACCTACCTGCAACCCTTCAATGGCCAGTTTGAGGATAGATGGTGTAAGCTTGGAGGCTTGCTTGAAGGAGAAGTTGCTCCAATCTATAATTAGAATGAAGCCATTTATCTGAAGCTCCTGATCTTCGATGAGCACTTCCAAGGACAGTAGGATAGCCCGAAGGATATCTATGAAGGAGTTCCTAAAGACAAAGCATAAAAAAAATCCACAAATCAATGGTTGCAGTTATCTTCAAAGCTCCAGATACTCAGCTTTGCTGCAGATGGGGCATGTGCAGATGGGAAATTTTTTTCTAGTGGAATTCTTTTTGAAAAGAGAGTTACTTCAGAAGTGCTACTAAAGTGCTCCAGCTCTGAAGCTCACATTCCTCTGCTTGATGTGATAAGTCCTGCTCACTGGTGGATCAAATAAACTCTGAATTAAATCTTTTTGATTCTTCTGGCATACCTTACAATATTAGCTAAGCTACTTTGGGAAAATATTTGTCTGTGGTGAAGTGAAAGGGATTCAGGCTATCAGTTTAAATCCCTTCTCCTTTGGATATACTCTACCAGTTTTTGTCAGTTTGCATTCTTTCCACTGTAAAGAGAAAAATGAAAAAAAAGAGAAACAAGTCAGTACAATATTAATATAAATGGTATAGTTACAAATAGGCTGTCTAGTTTCCTGCTCAAGTAGAGGGAATGATCCAAGTCTTTGCACAATAAAGTTTATCTGTTGCCTTATTTGTGAAAGCCAAATGCAACATGGAAAAAAACCCTGCAACCACTCAAAACAGAAACTCTAATAATTTGCAGCTACCAACAGGCTGGCTGCTAGCAGCATCTTCAAATTATTGTACTTTAGGTGACAAAAAAGGCAATTGCACCCCTAGACCACATCTCTACTTAATTTATGACACATTGCTTTACCCCAGCACCCCTATGCCGAGGGGTCAGCCTTCCACAAGAACTGTCCCATAGAAGTTCTCAGACACATGCAGTGGCTCCAGAAGTGTCCTCATACATGTCGACCTTCTCCACTCTCTTTTGAATACACAGATACCAGCATTATTTATGGATGGGCTTTCTGGCTAGACGGGAGAGAATGAACTAATCCAGAGGTCAGTTTAACCCCACATTTGCAAATATTAACATGAATCAACTACTTATTTAGTGAAAGTGTGAAAATTGCTTTACACTGATTGGAAATGGTTTCATTCCTCATTTGCACAAAGGAGTTTTCTTAATAAATATTCAAACTCATATTCATGACCCTGTTAACTCTGATGTTTTTAAAGTCTACATGTGGACCCATGTGAACACAATGAGGTTCGACAAGGCCAAGTCCAAGGTGTTGCACTTGGGTCAGGGAAATGCCAGTACAGACTGAGAGAAGAACTCATTGAGAGCAGCCCTGCTGAGAAGGACTTGTGGGTTTTGCTGGACAAAAAGCTGAACATGAGCCAGTAGCGTGCTCTTGCAGCGTGGAAGGACAACCGTACCCTGGGCTACATCAAAGGAGGGGTGGCCAGCACAGAGAGGGAGAGGGTTGTTCCCCTCTGCTTTGTCTCTGTAAGCACAAAAAAGACATGGAGCTGTTGAAGTGGGTCCAGAGGAGGGCCACAAAGATGATCAGAGGGCTGGAGCACCTCTACTATGAGGACAGGCTGAGGGAGTTGGTCTTGTTCAGCCTGGAGAAGAGAAGGCTGCAGGGAGACCTCATTGCAGCCTTTCAGTATTGAAGGAAGCTTATAAGCAGGAGGGGGACTGACTTTGTACATGGTCTAATTGTGATAAGAAAGGTGGAAATGGCTTTAAACTAAAAGAGGAGGACATTTTTCACTCGGAGAGTGGTGAGGCACTGGAACAGGCTGCCCAGAAAAGCTGTGGATGCCCCATCCCAGGAGGTGCTCAAGGCCAGGTTGGATGGGGCCCTGGGCAGCCTGATCCAGTGGATAGAAGTCCTGCCCATGGCAGGAAGTTGCATTTACATGGTCTTTAAGGTCCCTTCTGACCTAAGCCATCCTATGATTCTGTGATTCTATAATTTCAGTAATGCTGTATGGAAATTGTGCATACAAAGCACATTTTTTGTAATCCACTCGAACTCTAAATGACAATGAAATATTTGATTGAGCAAAGTCTTCCTCTCAGACCCTGTGCTTAGGAATTCCAATCTTTGTTTTGATGTCTACATAAATTACTGGGATATCAAGCAATTATTCACCTGTAATTTCCCGTACTTTCAGTGGAAATTACTTGCGGGGGAGATACATCACCCAGTTTTCTTAGCATGTAACTAATCTGGCTGTCCCCTGCCTAGATCCCTTCCACCTCCTCATATTTGCTATTTTAAGACATCGCAAATGAAAAGAAGTCAACACAAAGACTTTTATTCAGCAGGATACAAGGAGACATGAAAGCACGCAAGTCCTCCAGGTGGGCTGTTTTCAGGCCTGCTGCTTGGTGAATGCAGGGCCTGGATAGAAATCAGAGAGAGTGCCACTTGAGGCTGAAACCCTCTGCTCCCTAATCTTAAGGCTTTGAGATAAATCATTCAGCTGTGGGACTGATTTGCATCCAAATCATTCTCTATGCATGAACACAGAACTATTTTCTATTAGTCCATCTCTTTTGTTCCTTTCCTTAATGTTCTCTTCTCTTCTTCAACTGCCTCCCCGCCCCCTTTCAGTTTAACTTCCTCACACACACACAAAAAAAAAANTGAAATAAATTACTATTACACAAAAGGAAATGTGTAAGGTGCTCTAAAGATTCAGCACGGAGCCTACTGAAGTGAGCCACTAATGAGTTACAAAAGATTTGCACATGCCCCTGAATGACAAAAGGGAGAAAGAAGGGAAAGGGCCTATCTACTTTGGCTGAATGGGAAGGTATCACAAAAAAGACTCTTCAGATATTCTGTCGAAAATGAGAAGTTAGCCCAACAGAAGCTAGTGGTAAGGCACAATAATGTAAAACAAAATTGAGAATGGTTTAGCTGAGGGATTTGGTGGAGAGATTAGCCAAAGGCATAACATGAAAATAAATAAGAAGAAATTACTTAATTATAAAAGACGTAAGCACGCTGTGAGAGAATCAAAAAGCTCAGTGGAGTACCAGGGTGCAATGGGAACAATTAAAGGGGATAAAGATATTGCAGGGAAATTAAATGATCTATTTACATGTCTCCGCTACCAACCATTTTGTAGAGATACCTGGAAAATAAAGGCGGGGGACTGCTGGAAAACAAGAAATCAATAAGACACACTGCAAGAAATTTCTGAGAAGATAGCATCAGTAAAGATTTTTGACATCACTCTCTCTAAACAGTTCAGCACAGGCTGTGTTTTAAGCATAGTAGTTAAGTTAATTGGATTATTCAGAAGGTTAAAAGTATAAATGTGCAGAAATACTGGCAGCTGAAGCCATTAAGAAAGCTTGGTGGTAAGCAAAACAAACTGTCACTAAAAATCTTGACTATCCCACAGGACAGTAAGCTAACAAAGTTTGGGCCAGTATCATTATTTTGGGAATTGCAGACAACTCAGTTTAATGTCTCAAAGTGAGTATGTGGTACAAGCCTCTTTCTTTTAATGCTTAACTCAAAATACTTAAAAGGTGGCTTAGTTAAATGCAGGTGCAGATTAAAAGGATTTCCTTGCTTGTTACAGACTAGTTTGAAATACCAAGCAATGAATTTATCACCTTTTCAGTGAAACATAAGCAGACAAAAGACAGAGGAATAGAAAACTGATTTTGTGAGTCTGTTTGAATACCTAACAGGAGAAGACAGTATAGTATACCTTACAAAAAGTCTATGGCCAAGACAGAATAATTAAAATGTTACAAGAATGGCATAGAGCAAATCAGGTAAGAGACCATGTCTTGCTTTGTTCTCTCTCCACACAATAGATTGCCTATGGAGAACAGAAATGCATACCTAGCTCCTAGCTGGTGGAGAAGCTGTCACTATCCTACTAGGAGTATTCCTACTGAGAGTGAAAAGCATGAGAAGAACTGGAAAGAAGGAGGACAAGAAAAGTGTGTTTAGCTTATCCCAAATTATCTGAGCTAATCAAAGCTGAAGAAGTTGTAAGGAAAGATTTGGAAAGGGAGACATAAACAACGTCAAAGATCAGTGCTGGTGGAGAAGGGACAAACCAGAAAGGAATAATTTGAACTTCTCCTACACAGAACCAAGATACGGTATGTACGGGAAAGTCCTTGAAATTTAGTCAGTTACATCAATCCTTTGAAGCCAACTTACGCATTGGTTCATAAAATATAAAAAGTCATTTATTTCAGCAGACTAAATTACGTTTTCTGTTCATGAAGTATCAATAAGACAGCCTCAACTTCCAATAATTTTTTCTTAGAGAATATCTCATTGGTTTTGTTGTTGCTGTATTATTTTTTTCTTCCCACATATTTATTTGTTTAAGACTTCTAAAACTTAAGCAAAAAATAAAATAAAAAACACTGAAAGTTACTGACATACAGGTCAGTCCTTGGGGGATCATGTCTTTATTCAAACACTGCATCTCATGAGTAGCTACCCTACCTCTCTGGCAGTGAAGAAAGGGTTGTTCCCTCTGGCAGTGAAGGGAGATGGCAGTCAGTCCAACCACTGCAGGATTTGATCTTAACGTGTGACTCCCTTTTGGTGAGGAAAAGCGTCGTGTATGAACTATGCAGCACTTAGGACAGCCCCTGGCTATAGAATAACTAGGAAGAACAACTGCAAAACGAAGAATCATGAATAAACGTTGTGACTCACCTTACTAATCCTGCACCAGAGAAGTTAAGCAGCTGAGCAGAGGAGCTTACAGCTGACTCGTGCTGAAAAGCACTTGTCACATCTGTGTAAGATGTGAATAGCGTATATGTGCACAGAAATTAGCAAGACTTGTCTAAGATTTTCAGAGCAAATGGGTTACATTCACAGCCAATGTTCATAACAAATATTTAGACCAGTCATGTGTAACTTTCTTTGTAGAACAATTCAAAGCTATTTGAAGTCATTAGCTGCAAAAATATGAATAATTCACCAGCACACAAACTGGAGAAATTCCATACACAACAATATGAGGCTTTTTTTCTTATTCTGTAGGACACAGTCCCTTTTTTTGTCATATCAATGTTAAACAACAAAATTTTTATTTCTCTGTAAAATGTACGAACACGAAACGTCTGTTGAGTAAAACTGATTTTTAGTGAAAAGATGACAAGTTTTTCCCCTTAGCATCTGTGTGAGCCAATAAATAAAATTCCCAAGTAACTTTACATCCAAGATAGCAGACTGGATAGAGAAATGTAATGATTTTTTTTCTATGAATGTGCTTAGTCCAGCAATGTACTATGTGCAAAGAATGGAGTACACTGAGACTGTGTTTAACAGCATTAGAAATTCACTGCTTATCTTATAACTGAATGAAGGCCAGTCACCCACAGATATCTGGCTAGCTTTTAATTCCTCCTTGGAGTGAACTGGATGCCTCTACCATTGCCAATGAAGGGGAAATGGATCAGCTTGCAGAAAAAAACTGCATTCGTTTATTCTTTTATCATCCAAAAATTGCTTCTTGATGACTTTCCTAAAGTTGCAAAAATATTCACTGTGTTACATTTCTGCCTGAGGTTCTTCTTTATTTAAGTATTCTGATTTTTTTTCCTACGCTTTCTGCTTCAGTTGAACTCCATAGCAACCAATAACCCTGAACTGCATGCTTTGGATTCAAGCCTGTGTTAACGAATCTCCTCCTACATACACTCATTCATATCGTGGGCACACTTGCCAATTGAATACTTTATCTCTGATATTAATGTGACTGCTCAAGGCCCTTTATTAATGTGCACTTTGGTTGAGAAACAGGGACCTCCAAAGCCTCTGTACTTGGGGACAGGGAGTGCAGAGCATGGAGCTCTTCAGACCCCTGGTGGGACCAGCTTCCACCAAAGAGACCTACATGGGGGAACAGAGAAGTGACATCAGCCCTTCTCTTTGCCAAAAAATGGGCAATGTGTTACAATACCGTGGAAAACATCAAAAGTCCTACGCTACCAACTCTAAACATAAACACAGAGAATACTACAGAGAAACTACAATAATATGAGTGGACAGTCCCAAATACAATTTCCCCTTTGGGAGACATTGAGAAGATGGGCAAAAAGTGCATTTGTGGTGGTTTCAGGTTAGTGACCTCCACTGTTAGGAGTTTAGAAGATGATGAGTGAGAATAGACTGATGGTCACAGCTCAGGATACTGTCCCAGACTATGTTGTGAGGATACTGTTTCTTCAAAGCATGGCTGTAGAATTGATGAAATAGGAAGAATGCTGGTACATGAATAGCTTATAGTTATAAGCATTAGAATTGATGATTTCTGTTGTTTACTTTATTCTCTGTGATTGTGTAGCCTTTTCTTATTGCAATGCAATGCATTCTTGAATCACATTAAGCTATTTGCTCAATTTCTTGCATCATTGTGTTCCACAAGCTAATTTTTCATTACAGAAAGGGAAAGTTTTCTTTCTAATATTATGAAGCTACTGCCTAATCACAGAAAGCAATTATACAGCTCCTTTGTTCTATTATTATAAGAAGGTACAAATGACATTACTGATTAAGTGTCTCTTGAATCATGTTTTCTCCATATAATGTCACTGTTCTACTTTTATTTCCACTACTTCTTCAATATCTTTCCATTTTAAATAGTCCTGGACTTTTTGTTCCCTCCCAATGTGATTACTTCACTCACTCATAACTCTAATGAGTTCTTTTTATTTCTCTTTTTTTGGGGGGACAGTTGCATTTTTTATATCCCCTTATTTTTAGATAATACAATGTAAATTGAATTCAGCATTCAAGGTGAGTTTGGAATATCACCATACATAAATGAATGTTATCTTTTCCTATTTATTCTCAGTCTCATTCTTAATGCAGCCTAGCATCTTATTAACTTTTCTGACCACCACTGCACAGTAAGTACACTTCTTAATTGTGCTGCCCATAATGACTTGATGTTTTTCTTAAAAGGTTAAAAGCTATTGAAAACTCAGAAGAGACTGCATATAGATAAGAGAGGATGAAGGATCTGCATACAAGATGTGGCCACATATTAAATACAACATTCTTGCACTTTTTTTAATAATAAATTCTACTTTTCTAGGTCATTCCCAAAATTTCACAATTTTTACTAATCTTTAGTAGCCTATACCATTTTCCATTAATTTTTGTCACTTCACCACTTACTTACCTATATCTGGAAAAATATTATTGCAGGGCATTATGTTAACATAGTTTTGCCACTTACAAATTCTATTATCTCCCTGAAATTTCAAGGTCACTTTTACATGCAAGGCAAGAATTCACTAGTATATTTTTTGGATTCCCAAAAACATTTTTATACTGCACTTCACCAAAAGATTATTGATTGGCTAACTAAATGGCACGTTTACATACTTTTCCTCAGACAATTCTAGTAAATTGTCTAATCGGCCCTTCTTTTGCAAACAGTCATTCTTACAGCAGACCTCAATGAAGACTAGATCAAACAGCAAAGTTAAAATCAAATAACTCTGTTCAGCAGTGCATATATTCTGAAAGCGCTGAGTTCAGAATTACAAAGGTTATATTATTGCTTACACATATTCAAACACTGGTTATTTGTGAAGCACTCATCAATCCAGAGAGATCTGAATAATGTAGCAGAATGCCTGAAAGCTCATTCAGAAACCTGCTTCCTTCTCTGTGCTGAGAAGCTTTAGTTGTTCAGCTGAAAAGTAGACTCCTTTTGTGTGCTTGAAATTACAGGTAAAGAAGTTTCAACTGGTAACCACAAGTTAATGAACACTAAAGGTATGCACCAAATGCCTAACCTGAGATCACCACGAAGCCTGAGATCAGAGGAGAAAACTGGTCCATCTACATCTCCTATTGCTAGTAACTGGTAGTACAAAATTGATGTGCTTGACAAATGAGAATCAAAACTTGCCTGGGAAAGCAGCCCATATTTTGAAAAATATTCTGTTGATGGGTCCATTTTTGTTATGTATGGAACTCTGGAAGGTACATTAGACTCCACAGGACAAAAAAAAATAAAAGAAGAAATGATTTGAAAACTGAAAAAACAGGAGAGATCAGATGGTTAGGAGCAGACTGCAGAAGTCTGAATCTACCCAGTAGGAGGAACAGAGCTGTCTTGATCCATGGTGAACAGACAGTTAACTGAGAAGGAGATAGCCTTGTGCACAAAATTCCAGACACTATGTGAAGGTGGCAGTCATGCAGTACTATGGCCCCAATAAATGCATAGAATGAAGAAAAAGAAAAATACAAAATCTCAGCGGACTTTTTAAAGTGAGCGTGACACGATCCTTGGCCTGTGTGAAACAAATGCACACACAGAGACTGACTGTTGCAGACCCTGCAGCACTGGCACATCTCAAAATGATTCACATGAAGATGGTGGGAAAAGGCTTATGGATCTTGATCAGGAAGACCATATGATATAAGTGTATACGTCCACATTTACAAAGTGGTTTTGGTATCACCAGATGGTATCATGGAGAACCAGAGTTACCACGTTTTATTCCTCCTTTCAGGAGGAATGAAAGAAAAAGCAGAGCAGTATGCTGCAGTGCCACCAGTGAAAGTAAAGAAATAATATGCAAACAAAATGATCAGAAACACCAGAGTTCCCAGACATAACAACTTTTCTCCAGTAAAAATAACATTTCACACATCATAATATAGAGGATGATGTAAAAGAATTGTGTTGCTAAAAAGCTTGGAGAAGCTCAGCAGTCTCAGAACAGCAAGAAAAGATCAATGAAGCCATGTGGGACATCATCATCAAAGGATAATAATCAAAGTCAAATCTCTTCTGAGATATTGGTTAAAAGAAATATCAAGACATGAGAAGAAGAGGTAGCAAAAAGTAGAAACACAAGTATATGTTAGTAAACACCTTAAATGGCTATTCAATCAGGAAAAAAGTATATACCTGTGCTTATGCTATACCTAAATCTAGGCAGTGAAAATAGCAAACATTAAAAATATGCACAAAAGAGATGTCAATCACAAAACGACTTATAAATGATTTTAGTTGAAGCTGCAGAGGGCCAATAAAAGACAGAAATGAAAATATTCTAATAATTTCTTATAAGCAAATGAAAAGATGTGTCAAGCACTACATATCAAAGAGGTTTCCCACTGGAACAACAGGCAACTTTGATATTGCTGACAAGACAGACGAACTTGGTATTACTGATGTAGAAATGGTCATTGGGGAACTCAAAATGGATGCTATAAAAATTCATAAAACAACAGTCTAGAAAAAAATTAACTGCAAATCTCCTCAAAAATATGCAGGAAAAATAGGAAAAAAAATTGCAATAGTGATTTAACTGAGGAGAGAAGAAGGACTGAGAAGAGAATAAAACTGTGTAGATTTAAGAAATAGAGAAGGCAGGTAAAAGTGATCATGATACTGCAAGCCATGAAGAAACTCCTTTGCACAGTTATGCTGAAAATTATATATAGTGCCATGAAGATCAAGAAACATAAGCAGTTTTCATCCTAGCCACTTTTGAATGGATGATACTTCATGCAACATCACTGGAGAAA
This sequence comes from Penelope pileata, assembly GCA_013396635.1. Classification (NCBI taxonomy): domain Eukaryota; kingdom Metazoa; phylum Chordata; class Aves; order Galliformes; family Cracidae; genus Penelope; species Penelope pileata. The sequence goes on from WBMW01000871.1 coordinate 468,848, forward strand.
GTGAAGAAATGAATATCATATTTCCCCCTAAGAAGAAAGATTTTTTTGTTGTCCAGAAATCTACTGAAAGTGTAAATAAGATATATCAGTAGAAGACTGCAGACTTCATCAAGTCTTTAACAAAATATAAAACGTGATGCAATCTAACCAAGAATGAAGAGTCCAGTTGAAGGTTACCAGTGGGACTAGAAAAAAGATGTGTCTGCTTACTAACATTCTCCAGATTTGTCACAGACTTCACTGGACATCAGACCTCCTGTGAGAAAAGCAGCTGACAGAAGTTGTTTTGGAAAATCTGGATTCCACTGACAGAATTCTTCAACATGACAACAAACAAAATAGATGACATAACCCAATGAATCTTAAAACTAGTAAGTAGGAAACAAAGGTCATGGAAAACACTACTCTGGATCATAGCACATTGTGGAGAAATCTACGGAACTAGTGTTGAATCTAATTACACAGGCAGTATGAATGATATGAATGACACCTGCGACTGTAAAAACACCACTGAGTGAGATATTTGCTCCTTTTGAAAGGGAATTACTGAATACAGAAGTCAAGCATATTCAGCACTGTACTATATATCTCTAATGGCCTTTTACTAAGTGTTATTTTGCATGGAGGACAGTAGCAGAGCAAAAGAGGCCTGCCTGCAGGAAGATAAAGATCTTTGCCTGTGGATTTTACTGCCACTATACAAAGTAATTGTGGTGAGTAAAACAAAAAATCTTTTGATAGAGAGAGAGCCACAACCACATCCTGCTTTGCTAGTAAGGAAGTGAGCTTTCCTTGAGTGTATGGAATTTCTCTGATATTTATTTGTTTAGATCTTGAAGGTGCAAAATATGGTTTTCTGAGACAATTCCAAGAAAAAAGCAAAAGAGGTGAGCTTTCCCTGCAGCATAATAAACCCAGAGAATTATTTCCAAAGCAGCAACCTGAGCAAATTAATGGGACTTACCCAGTTCATTTAGAAATACAACTATGTTATTAGTTTTTATTTAGACTGTTTTTCTCAAAATAGATGAAGTAACTGCCAAATAAAAATATTAAATTCCAGGTTGCAAATGAAAGTTAGAAACAGTCGGAGTTCCTTTTTTTATTTTTCCCTCAAAATGACCACAGTGCAATATCAGTGGACAAAATAGGCTATAATCAATTTTTAAGTATGATTTCAAAGGGAAAAATAAAACATGTTTTAAGGCTCTGACTAGTCCTTCATGATTTCTTAGTACTTCATTTTCTCAGAATGCAGTGCCTTTGTCTCACATGTTGATAGCTGCAATGTGCTATAGCTGTTTCATTTGAGAACCCAAAGAAATCGGAAATGAGACTGTGGAGAATTACACTGATATGGTAAAAGAAAGCCCAACTTGACTTCCGTATGTCCATGATGCCACTGGAATTTTTTGATATATGCCAGCACTTCCAGTTGGGTACAGAGTATTGATGCAGGTGCTGTGTGGTCTTTGCCTTGGAATAGTAATGAGATGCTATTGTTTTGGCAGACTATCAAATTTTCTCAAGAACTACAAATGAAAAAATAACATAAATGGTTTATAAACTATTAAAATCTAGTTGAACTGAAATGGAATTTCATTCAAATTGTAACATTATGGATTATGTGAGAAAAGTGTCATAAATTTCTTACTACAGAAGTCATCAGCAGCCTCCTAAATTGCTCTAACCTCTGTACAATAGAGTATACAATAGATGTGGATGTTTATTCTCTAACATTTGGTAACTCTTTTTTGGGGGTTTGCTGTTTCTGGAGGAAAGATCTGTGTTTTATTTTTCATAACTGGAAATGATAAATTGATAATATAATTAATGATTTATACTCTTCTATTTCTGTTTTTATTGGTTTTTATTATGAAGATAATATAATTTTTTTTCTCACACTTCTAATAAGAATTCTCACATAGTCAATACAGGGAACTACTGAAGAAATTTAGTTAAGGTACTACTCTGCACTATTCTATTAGAAATATTTACTAGTACAGTAACGTGTAACAATTACAGAAAATAATAGACAAAAATTTTGTGATTTTGAATTCAGCTCACACTGATGTCCTGACAGACTCTCTTTGGTATTTGTAGGAGGCCATCTCTGCAACCAGATAGCTAGAACAACCAGGATCTCCAAACATGAACAGTAATGATCACAGACAACAGAAAAAGAATCAGCAGACATCATCACAGCAAGTTAAATAGCATGGCCTTGAGAGAAAAAAAAAAACAGAAGTTTTAACAGAAGAACAGTGCTAGAGGTATGTGTGGAAATCTTGAACAAAGAAGTAATCCCTTGGTCTATATTTCCTTTTCCTCTCTGAAAAACATACAGTACAAGCTTGTTTCCAAAGAAACACTTTTTTTTTTTTTAAGTCTATTCCTTCCCATTAAGAACAACAAACAAACAAAACTTTATAAAAATAGAAAGTCCTGGAGATCTAATGGGTTCTCATCTTTATGTTAAGAAAGTCAGGAACTGGATGTTGCCATTAACATACTCTGTTTCATTGCAAGAGATACATCTTGAAGTCTTTTTCAAATGAGCAAAACCTACTTTTCAGAAGATGGCACCATAGATACTTGCACTATAATAGATAATTGGAAAATCTAATATATTGGAGCTGCAGTTTTGTATTATGACAAAATTTTGTACTATGACAAAATTGCAGGATTTGTTAATACACTACATCAGGTGACCTTTTTTTCTCTTTTACTGTATCCCAGTTTATATTGTATTGAAAGGGAGAAATTGGACATGGAAAATTCATTCCTATAGATCTAATCACAGTCTTAACACATTTGTTACAGCAGTAGAATTTATTTACGTAAAAGCAATTATGGTACGTACATATCTTTAGCCAATCCCTTAACTTGACAAAAATGCAACTAAAAATACCTTATGGCAATATAAGTGACAAAGTAAAAGCAATGAAGTCTTTACAAAATGATCCCAATATGCTGTGGCTTGTTTTGCTTGGAAAAGAAAAAATAGACCACAAAACCAAAACCGAAAACCACATACACACAAAATAGAGTGCTTCCAGCCTCTTTGTGGGTTTGTTTTAGTTTTTTTCTGTTTGTTGTTTTGTCTTGTTTTTTTGCCCTGATCTGCCAGAACTCTACATTCTTCCATTACCTTGCATTCTGATATTTTGCACTGTTAATGTTAACCACATTGCTTTACCATCAAGCAAATGCTCAGTTTTCATTTCTGCATGAGAAGTATATTAAGCCGTAAGGTACTTAAGCAAATACATAATATAAAGAGCATGAATAGTCTCAGTGCTGCATTTTGTTTCTGTAGTTGAATTCATTGGGGTTGCTCATATGTGTGTATGTATCTCTATTGCTGAATCAGATGTTATAAATATTGTTTTTCTTCATCTTCTTGCTGTTTGGAAATGCATGAACCCTTCAATATATACAGTTTTGAAAAAAAATATGCCAATTTGCTGGCTTGAACCGAGCATTCTTCTACTTCTTCAGTCTCATGAAAGTTAAAGTGAAAATCCTGACTTTAAGTTCACCTATTCTGACCTACTCATGTACACAAGTTTTACTGAAGGACCTACAACATGACTGAAGGCATGAATTAGGCCATTTTTCATTCCAGAATAAGGAAACTGTATGACACGGTACATTACTGGAAGAACAAGGCAAGGTGGGCCCTTGTGCAAGCAGCGCATTGATGAAAACCTTCCTCCCCTCTGCCTGGCTGCAGCACTTCATTTCTGTGCTATCCCACTCCCCCTTTGTCTGCCAGACCCTCTTCTTGTGGGACACAGCTATAAATCATGCCTGCTTTATGGTAATAGAGGCATTTTAAGGAGTAACTCATCTGAAATTCCTTTGATTCACTCAGTTCTATTACTTTTGACTGCAGCAAGTTGTGTTTTGTCCTAGCACTCCAAAGAGGAGAGTGCTTGGGTGCTTGGTGGGACCAGCAAAATTGAGCACCTGTGTTTGCAGATTTTGTCCGGAAGCCTTTAGCTGACTTACAGTGTAATTATTTGCATTTCTTCCCATGCTTTCTATTTTTCCCTGTTATCCTGCCTTGCTCGCACTGGAGCAATTGTAGACATTTATACACAGCCTAGGCCAAATTTAGGCAGTAGTCAACAGATTTGTTTACCACCATGCCTCCATGGCATGGAATTTCTTCAGTGAGAAAAAAAAGCAGCCAAATGGCTTGTTCTATCCACCATGGTGAACTTTTACCATGGTGTAAAAGCTGGGTCTGACCTGAAGTCTGTTTGTGTCTGGGGTCTATTTCAGGTTTCCTTCTGTATCTTCCTGGAAGCATGATTAAAGAAATGGTGTGACACATTGGAAAGTTTGAGTTATTTATTCTTTGTGTCACTGATTCACTGTCTGACCCTTTTCAGTCCCTGGAAGCCCCTCCATCAGGCCCGGAGTACACTCCTCCACTGGGATGCAGACAGCTGCAGGCTGCTTGGCAGGACAGCGTTTCTGCAGAGAGGGAGCTGGAAGGGGCCTCAGCAGGGTTGCTTTAATTTCAGCCTCTTGCTCTTGGTCCCACCTGAGGTGTGTCACAGACCATACCCAGCCATGGACCCTGATATCCCAGACCCTCACCTGGGGTCTACCCTCCCATGTGACCTTGTCTCTAACCATCCCTACAGCCCTACCTGACCCTTCCAAGACATATCTGACCCTAGATCCCCTCACCATCTCCAACCCCAACCCACGAGGCCAAGTCGCAGCCTCAGCCTGTCCCCAGGGAGGTGTCCCATGCCCAGCTCCTGGCTGGGGTGGTGAGGCAGGCCCCAACCTGAGTCTCTGCAGGTCACTGCTTCTTCCAGCCCTCAGGGAGCCCCCAGCATGCTCTTCTTCATTTAGGGAAGGAAGTCAGCGCTGCTTTTCTCTTCTCCATGCTGATTTTCTAGAGCAAAAATTTCCTCAGATTTTCTGACAGCAAAAAATGCACAAATTCACATGCATGACTGATCTGGTTGCTGGTGAGCACAAACTGACCAGTAGTAGTGCAATTTCTTTTTAGACACATCATGAAACAAGCAGTCACCCAGCACAACAACCATGATGCAGGTTTACTGGGCAAGAGCTTTGATGCAGCTGTATTTAACAGTCTGTGCATGTACCTGCTTGCTTTTTATTACATTTGACAATTGCCTGTATGTTACCTTTCTGCATTGTATGTTAATATAACCTTTGTTATTCAAAGATCGTCTTTCATTGGCTCTGGTACAGTTGAATGAGACAGCACATTAAACTCCTAAAGTTCAAACCCACTCTATTGAGAAAGTATTTCTGATGTGGAAGGTCCAAATGTATTCAAGAAGTATATTTAAGTACACTCCCTTTAGCTGACTTAAGGTCAGTGCATGGGATGCATGGCTCCAGCATAAGAAAGAATGATGCTGGAAAATCATTAAACACAAAGAACACCCATTTTCAAATACAACTGAATCATAAAACACCCAGCATGTACTCAGAATCCCAGAAGGGAAAATCGCTTTTACACAATTTCTTTTATATACAAGATAGACTGTTGTACTTTTAGATACTAGAGCTTACTGATATTATCTTAATGTTCTTAAACTGCAAGATACCTCAAAGCATCTTCAGAGTTTATCCTCTTCAGAGGCTTTTTCCAAAGACAAATTAATCCTAGAAATAAGGGATAGAAAGTGACCTGACAGCATCTCATACACTTCCTGCACTGTGTCATCATAAGTAGTCCTGGTTTGTCTTTGGCTTCTTCAGTAAAAAAATCCAGTGATGAGGAGACCACAGACTGCCTCACTTACCTATTCGGGTCCTGAACCATTATAATCACTGCAAAATGTTTTCTAACCTTCAAATATCTAATTCTGCTTTTATGAAGATTACTTAATTTGCTTTTGTTCTGCATTTCCATCTTCAAGGAAATGAGCTACAACTTGTCATTACTCCCTTTCACTAAGGTTAACTTCTATTTATGGAGCGGGGATCTTACCCTGTTTCTTCTCACTGTCTTCAGTTTTTCTTAGACTGTCCTATTTTCCAGACTTCTTGTTTTACTATTCATTCCCTGATTTAGCTCTTATTCACCTGTTGTGCTAGTACTTAGAGTACAGGTCAGCTGAGGGGAGTAAAGTCAAAGGAGTGCTGGTGTCCTGCAGACAACATTCAGACTAATATACTGCTTTCTCAATGGTGCTACCTTACTGCATCATTCTGTTTGCAGTCCACAATTTCCCCCAAAACCCTTTTGTACATAGTCAGTGTTATCTCAATTAATCAACCATGGATACTTTATTTAACAAACTTAGAGGTGAGAAAATGAATGTAGAGCCAAATGTATCAGTTGTGGCTAAATCAGTAATGGCAGGTATGGCTGGTATCTTAGATGGCTTGTTGGCCATTAACACAGAGTCTACATCTGATATGTCTTTTTTTTAGAAGTAAATCCCCCAAATGATGTTGAATTATTTTAAAATGGATCCCATAGAAAAAATTCTCTGAAAGGAAGTGAGTGCACATGTACCTGTGTATGCATCTTATCAGAGAATAATGATAAGATGCTGGAAAAATAGAAAAACATACTGTGGCAGCTGCACTATACACGAATTGCCCCTTTTCCCAGACTTGCAAAGCTCTTTTATTAAAACAGAATTGAAAGCTTTATCAGAGCAAAACTGAATTTAGACTGCAGTAGCCAGCTAAAAGTGGCTTACATGTAAATGAGTACCTAACAAATGGAATAATTTCCTACCATCTCTCTCTAGGTCAGAGTTTATTCCTCCTCCTTTACTATTGTAGTTTTCAAATGAATTTTGCAGTGCATTTGAAAGCAGAATTTTTCAACAGTCTTTTTCACTTTCAATATAAATCACACCTCTCCTTTTGCACTTACACAACAGAGGGGTAGGATTATCCCTGGGAAAACAAGGCAATGCATTCTTATTAAGAAAACTCGCAAGGTGAGAACAGCTTAGAGGATCACAGGTCCAGGATAATAGGGGAGGATGGAGATTCTTTAGGTAAGGTTGTAGTGTTCAAGTGTGGATTTTCCAGGTCGGAAATACTTGTACATAAGCAATGCAGTGCGTTAACATACAGCCCAGCACTCAGAGTATAGGTACCAGATATACTCTGTAGATTGATCTGTGCCTGTTTAACACATACGACTGGGATTTCTGGCAAAGCTGACAGGGGTCCAGCCTGAGAGTCCAAGAACCTCAATGAATTAGACAGCAGCCCAGTCATGCTCAGATAAAATCTCTGGGGAGAGGGATATACAAAGGGGAGATGTAGGCCCTGGGGTGTGTGCTGCTCAGTCAGCCTGACTGCTCCTACTCTGTCTTCTGCATTTCTGAATTACTGAAGCTTGCTCTGATGTCTTTTCACTTACTGTTTCAAAAATATGGCCAACATTGAATTTCTGCCCTAAACATTAAGGAATTAGTTTCCATTACATCTTTGACTCCTTTTTTGTAAAAACAAGTTAATGTTAAATTCAAAGAAAAACATTTTACATAGATAGATTAACTTAGGATGATATATAAATCAATAGTTTAGAATTTTACAGTTTCAATCAAATCCTGAATTTCAGTACTCTGAAGATATATTATGTGACATTTTTCACATAATCCACATCTGTTTTTCAAATAGATTATTTTTGATCTATACAGCAACACAGCATTTTTCAGTGCTGTGATTTAAACCACGTAAATGAAAGATTACTGGCACCACATATGTTAATGTACACACAGATGCATCATCCACTGCATGTCTGCAATGAAAAAGTAAGACCATCTTTCCAGAAAGAAAAAGTGCCAATAAAGATCCTTTCATTTTACTTTTCTCTTAAAAATGAGTCTTTGTTGATGCAAGTTTGCATAGCATGAACAGAAAACAGGCAGTTACAAAGAAAATAGTTCCAGCAGAAGGCTAACTAGCTGGTTCTGCCTTCTGTCCCCCCACTACAAATGGACACTTCTGAATGTTTCCAGGGCTGCAGTTATCATGGTCTGGGAGCAAGGGGTAGTTGTTTTTCACTTCCTCTATGGTTACTGCACTTATTGAAAACAGCAACGGTGAGAGTGCAAGAAGAATTTAAGATAAGACTTTCCCCTTCCTCAAGGAGTTATTTCATTTTCTTCTCTTTGGAGGTCATGTATTCTGCCCTAGCATATTAGTTGTATTACTCCACCTGTTTTATTGACTTAACGTTGTCAAAAGAAGCAAAATATCTTGCGCTAAAGAGTTAAACAATTAGAGTTTTAAGCTGATTTATTGGAAGGGCTTTAATCCATTTAACCTGAGAGAAAGGCATGGAGCTGCGTCATGGAAGGTTCAGGATGTATATCAAGAAAAAGTTCTACACTGGAGGGTGATTGGGCACCAGAACCGGGTCCCAAGGGCAGTAATCATGGCCCCAAGCTGCAGGAATTCAAGAAGCATTTGGGCAATGCTCTCAGACACTGGTTTTGAATTTTGGGTGGTCCTTTGTGGAGCCAGGAGTTGGATTCGATGATCCTTGTGAGGCCTTTCCAGCTCAGGATATGCTGTGATTCAATAGTTCTATGACTCACAGCCTCCATCCTTGTCAGCCTCCACCTTTCTCTGATCTGTTACACTTTTAGATGCCTGTGGCAGACACTTCTTTCATGACATTATCAAGAGCATCCCAGAGATGTGTGGGCAGGGCACTCATACCAGTTCAGCCACAGAATCTGACACCTTCTTTGTTCTCCAGCCTCACAGAGGAAAATAAATACCCTGAAACAGGGCAAATGTGGTGGCAGGGGAGGATTTACACCCAAGTTCAGCCATCTCATTGTGCTCAGCACTCACCACACCTCCATGCACAGCCAGACTGAATTCATGTTGTCCAATGTAATTCCTCTGGGATTACACAGACTGCTAAAAGCAGCAATTCCCAGGGATTCCCCAGGGCTGCTTTGAAGCTGCTGAAAGTAGAGGATGCTTGATTGGCACCTCCCAGGGTGTGGTGAAAAAAGTGATTATTTTTATGTAAAATGCAATTGATACAGAGACTCTGAGTTTGGAGGAAAGAATCTAAAATAAATCATGGTTTGAGAAAATAATACATCAACAAACATGAAAAATTAAAATTTTCAAATATATTTAAGAATTTCAGCTTCATATCTCCCCTTGTCTCTGATGTTTCTACTCTATGTAATCTGTTAAACAGTCAGAGAAATTCTTTTTTTTCTCCCCAACTCCTTGCAGTGTGTTCCTGCTGTAATGCATGAATTTTAAACTTTAACTCATTTTAATTAGATTGACAAGGTAGAAAGTGATCAGAATATCAGATATTTTTAAAACAATTTAAGAGAAGCTCTGACAAAAAAATTTTTGATTTCTGATCTCTTTCTGTGAAGTCTCATCTCATAAAGCTTGTATTTATAAAAGCATTCAGTTACCAGTTGTTCCCAGCAGTCAAAGGGACAAAGAACGGCATGGGTTGTCATATTGTTTGGCTTTATACAGCCATGTTATAAAGTTCTTTTGCAGAATCAAGCTATAAGGGTGACATATATGGCTCACATAAAAGCATGGGTCATTTTCTAGAGACAAGGTAGTCAGGGTCTCCCCTACTGTATAAAGTTCCTCTTTTCTTTCACCCAGACATAAAACCTCACACAAAATTTTATTCTTCTCAGAAAACCTGGAAAGTAAGGGATGTCCATGTACATGTTTGTGTTGTGTGTGTGTTTGTGCATATATTTTCTTAATCATCTGTCTCCTGTGGTTTACAAAGCTTAGGGTTGGGTTTGATTTCTTTTCCTACAGGAAGGAAGTAGCACAAAGCCTCTTTCCAGTTTGTCCTTCATTTCCCTTTGTTATCCCTTACACCAGCTCCAGCAATTGTCTGCCTCACTCAGACAGACATCACAGCTCCATCACAACATCATCCTTCACAGCTCTTCAATCAGTCCTCATCCCCACACCGTTAATTCACCTTTTCTTTTCTCTCAATATGTGTTTGACTGCCCTGCCCCATTCCACTGATTTTTTTTTCCTTTCAGTCAGGCTTGTCTTGTTCTTGAACATATGTCATAACTTTCCCAGCTGTTGTTTTTCTTTTTAAGACATTTTCTCTCTCTTCTTTGATTCCCTTCTCAGCCCTATCCAGGATTGTCATCCTTCTGTCATTCATATGGACTACAAACTGCCTTCCCAAACTTCTACAATAAACAGTAATAACCAAATTAAGTTGTCGCCTCCAAGTAAACTAAAACATTTCAGGGCAGAGCTTGTTTTTCCTCTTCTTTGTCCAACACGTAATTTGCACATTTGTTACTTCTTGGAATGAGCATTCTGCTTATATTACTCTTCCTTTCTCTGCTACCCCAAATTCTGTTACCATTTCAGATAAGCTTAGTAACGTAACATGAATTATTTTTAGTATATTACACTCCCAGGGTATTTGTTGTTCACTGCAACATTTGAACCACAACCTCAAACTGCATTACTGTAAGCATCTCCCAACACAGAAGCAGTATCTCCTAACCAAATACAAAGACCTGCTGTGTAAAAATCATTCTAGTGTTAGGGCTGGTCATATTTCAGCAGTAATGTCTCATAGTAAACAACTATGAGGCTGAGTTATTGCCACAGTTTGTCTGTGGCTGTAAATCAGTCTCAATAGATGTTTATTCCTTCATATTCTATTAAGTACCTGAGATTTTCATTGAAATATATTGGAATAATCAACCTCTGAGACATATTCGTTCATTCAGACAGGATCTGCTGATGATAACATTCTTGTAACTGTACCATTTATGGGCATTCTCAGCAAGGATGTCATTTTTTCTGTCACTATCCTTTAAAATATTTGTAGCTGTTGGTTTACTGCTATGTCAGAGTATTTCCTTGCCCTTTAGCCTACCTCAATACACTTTCCTACAGAACAGTAAGTATCTTGCATTTGGGTCTCCTTGTTTAGTAAAAGAAAGTTTATGGCTAGCAGCTGACTTGGGAATGCATTCCATAAATAAAGAAGCAGTTTTCCTTTCTGGCTTCCTTACAGAATTTTTGAAGCTACTTGACAGTATCTAAGACTTGACAGTCCAGCTAAGAGGAAATAAATTAATTACCATTTTGCTGTAAAAGACAGTGAGCAACCTTCTGGCCCATTACCCCAAGGCTGTATTTGCAGAGGTACACATGGGTACGTAACCCATGTGTCATGAATGGAGATAGCTCTTGTGCTGGCTCTCTACACAAAACTAGATTTTACTCTGGCTGAACAACCTTGAAGGAAGTATCTTTACTTGGAATATTAATGAATGCCTGCTGATGAATTGTTCACCCAAAGCCCCCATCTCTCAGGTGTATAAGCAGTGTGTATCAGAAGGCAAAAGCAAGCTCAGAAACAGTTACGGTAGCTAGTGAAGTGTTTCCTCAATCTAACAGCCAAAAATGTGCTTTTATCTGTATTTTTTAAAAGATTCAAGTTTATGCAAGGTGCGTCAGGGCAGTGAGGATTGGTGAAATGAGAAGCTATGAGGAGGAATACTTGTAATCTAGAATGTGGCATATGTGTTCATGTGAAATCCTGGTTCAGATCTCATCAAACATATATACATGTACACATGTATTTGTTTTACGAACTGAATTTTTCATGTTGCAAACTAGTTTATCAAAAAAGTTTCTGGCAAGATCGGTTTGACATACTTACCTATATTTAGTACTCCATGACTTTTATTTACAAATAGCTTGCCTGTTAAGATGTGGTGTATGTGAAGCCTTTGTGAGTTTCGAGTGAGTTCACAACTTGCAGTTAGATTATTCTGCACCTCTGAACCAAGTGAATGATGACCCTCCCTTGCAGGGATTCACTTTTCTCTCTCCATCAATGTGAAACTATCTGATCTCTTAATTTTCTATCCATCTGTTCATTTTCACTTATTCAATATCGCTGAAGTCTTGCATTCTGTGTCATATTTGATTAACATTAAAGAACAGATTCAGAAGATACTATGTGGGACTTAGAGAGAAAGTAAATACATTAACTTTATGAAATCTGTTAAAAAAAATAGTGCAAAACCAAACCAATGCAGCATACACTAAACGAAAGAAAGCTTGGGACAATGGTAGATCTCAGGTAGTGATCTGTGGATAAGAATTATCACTCCTAGTGTTTTTTTCCTACTCATCGAGGAGGTTTTGATCAAAACAATAGTCACTTATTTTTTCAGCAATGTGGAAGCAAAAATAAAATTCTTGTTAGTGAACTTTACAGATACCACAGAGAACATGCAGTGATAACTGAGGAGGAGAACAGGCTTAGCTCTGCAGAAGAGTGTGAATCACATGCTAGACTGTGCCCCCATTATAGATGAGAATGTATGCACATTTACCAATTTTTTTTTTATATTTTGGGAAACAGCAACTTGGGAGCAAGTCTGAGCTGAACATGAGCTCATAATGTGACTGAGTAGCTAAGTGACAATCTTATACCTAAAAGGAGAGAACTACCAAAGAGAAATGTGACATGGTGTTACCACATGATGTTTTCTTAGCAAAAGTTTGTAATCAGTTAATCCATCTGCACATTAGAAACAATGCTGAAATGATAGGAAAGGCCTAGAAAAGAATGATGCTGAATGAAAATATTCCGAATTCTGAGAGTAAATAAATTCCATCTGTTTACACTTTGGCAGCACAAATAAATCGCAAAATGTTAAACTAGTGTGGTTCTTTATGGAACATCGACTTTGTTGTGTTGACTTCCCAGAAGTATTTTCTAAACTTGTGGATAATTGAATGGTTGTCTTGCCCTCAATGAAAAGGGACTTAACTGTTTCACGTTCACCATGGTCAAAAGTGAGCACAAGGACCAGTACTGTAAGGTACTATGTTGTTGCCCGAGAGCAGCTTTCCTAAAATGCGGCAGCATCCTCAGTGATGACACATTCAGGACACAAAAGTGCACATGTGGTGGTCCCTTTAAATTAACACAGTTCAGAAGCTGGCAGTTGAAGGTGGAAACATTGAAACTGGAAATGAAAAGTTCATTTTCTAAGGATATTGGATCCATCAGTTTCATTCTTAGTGTTTCCAAAAGCTCACACAGAAGTTTTGTCTTTGATACAGGGAATCCCTTAAAAACTTCTTGGATCTAATTTATCCAAGCAGTCACATTGCATAAATAATGACGCTTCCTTTTAGAAATCAATATATTTGTAAGAACAAAAAGTTTTGGGCCAGCTTCTGCCTGCATGATGTGTGGTCCATACAACCGCCATACTTGCAGTGGTATAAATGACATGAATGTCTGGGCTGAAAGTCATTTTATGGATTACTGACTTGATTACTTACTTGGGCATAGAGGAACCTGATGAGGTTCAACAAAAGCAAGTGTAGAGTCTTGCACCTGGGGAGGAATAACCGCATGCATCAGTACAGGCTGGGGGATGACCTGCTGGAGAGGAGCTCTACAGAGAGGGACCTGGGGATCCTGGTAGACAACAGGTTGGCCATGAGCCAGCAGTGTGCCCTGGTGGCTAAGAAGGCCAATGGGACCCTAGGGTGCATTAAAAAGAGTATTGCCAGCAGGTCGAGGGAGGTGATCCTCCCCCTCTACTCTGCCCTGGTCAGGCCTCAGCTGGAGTACTGTATCCAGTTCTGGGCTCCCCTGTATAAGAAAGACAGGGACCTCCTGGAAAGAGTCCAGCGGAGGGCCACAAAGATGACAAAGGGCCTGGAGCATCTCCCTTATGAGGAGAGGCTCAGTAAGCTGGGTCTGTTCAGCCTGGAGAAAAGAAGGCTGAGAGGGGACCTGATCCATGTTTATAAGTATCTTAGTTACGGGAGGCAAATGGAGGTGGGGAACCTCTTTTCAGTGGTCAGTGGGGACAGGACATTGGGCAATGGCCTTAAGCTGGAGCACAGGAAGTTCCGCACCAACATGCGGAAGAACTTCTTCACGGTGCAGGTGATGGAGCACTGGAACAGGCTGCCCAGGGAGGTTGTGGAGTCTCCTTCCCTGGGGATATTCAAGACCCGCCTGGACGCCTACCTGTGCAACCTGCTGTAGGGAACCTGCTCTGGCAGGGGGGTTGGACTCGATGATCTCTCGAGGTCCCTTCCAACCCCTGCAATTCTGTGATTCTGTGATTCTGTGATTACAGCAATGCTGATTTTAAAGGATTCTTTATAAATTGGTATTTCTATATGAATCACTCCTTTTTAATTTATGCTTTTAATGACAAAGAAAGAGATGTCACAGCCAGCTGAAATTGAGGCTCAAGTTAGGAAAGGCAAGCTGAAGGCTGTGCTCTTGCTCTTGTTTGTCAGCATCATAGCATTGTGAGTTGATTGCATTAGTGTTCAGGTAAAATCTAAGCTTGTAAAAGTCTTAGTGCCACTGAAGACATATCAATTAAAAAGTTGTTCAAGAAGCATGTTTGTAAGATGTACACAAGGCCTATTTTTATTTTTTGAAAAATATATGCATATATATTTCTTATAGTCAATAACTTACTCCCCTGCTGTTTTAATGGGATGTAGTACTCATCGTTTCCTGTTCCTTAACAGCTTTTGCTCTTGTTGATGCCTCTAGATAGTAAAAAAAGGGAGGATATCATATCTCTGTTTACTTAGAGGACAAATCCTATCCCTAAATCATACCCAAAGCACTCCTTTCTCAGATCTGTGAGTTGCAGTGCTACAAAAACTGACAGAAATGTAGCTTCTTGTCATCTGAATCCATGGGAGAAGCAAAGTAGAATTTGCATGGGATTTTCAGTCACAATGAAGAGATTTACTTAGGAAAGCATTTCGTACCCCACTGGTCTCAACCTTCCCTCTTTGAAGGTTAAAATTACGCTTTCAGAAACAAAGTATCTTACATGCAGAATCGCTTTGTTTTCACATACACACACACACACACAGGTACACATGGAAACATATTATACAGGACTCTAAGTAAACTTGAGCCAAAATCCAGCAAGAATAAACTTTCTGTCAAAATCCTTGTGATGAAGCTTTTGACAACAGCATTCTCAACTTTCTCAGGGCAGATTCTCATGGATGAGGTTAATCATACAAACTCATTCTGTTGAGGGATCAGAAACTTGAAGCCAGTTCTATACCTAAATCCCTTAATGCAGCCAGCAGAGCCACAATGCTTCTGTCCTCTAAGGCTGATGCTCTCTATTACTTCAAGATACCTGTTTGAATAAACAGGATCTTTTTTTTTGGATCTTACTTTCCAGCCAAATCGCTAAAAGAAGAGTTTTGCGGTTGGAAGAAAGTCAAGCTCACAATTCAGAAAGTCAAGAGATAAACTGCTAGTTCCGTTGTACTCAGTAGGACTTTTATCACCAGCTTCGGTTCTGGATTTCACCAAATACTTTTCTGCATACAAAACCATATTTCTATACATCTATTCACTGGATCTGTGCATAAAAAGAAAATTCGAAGCATTTCCGAATATTTTTTTCACAAGGAGATGAAAGATTTTCCCAGAAAACAATAAATATGAAAACTTGCAGGCACATAAGTTCAGAGCTCCAGTCTGTTGATGAATGAGGATGGATGACACCTTCATGGACAACTTAGGACTCTGCCAAGACAAACTCCTACTTGGATCTCATCATAATTTGAGATGCTCAAATTCTGAATCTGAATTTTGTTCTTTGGTCTGATTTTTATCAAAAACAACAGAACACATGGCAACCTTAAGAGCTGATTAAACTTCTCCATCCCATCATGAAGGCAGGGAAAATGGAATGGAATGTCTTCTAACAAAGAGGGCAATGTGAACCTGATATTCGGGGACTATCCCCTTTTCTATGTGTTTACGTCACTTCAAATAGGTAGTGAAAGCTTACATTCACATTTAAGAACGTGGTTTTATAATAATGTCTGGGAGATATCTTTGTTCATACTCTGTAAAGAAGTGACCTGAACAGAAAATACGCTTTTCACTAATCTCCTATTTATCAGACTAACATGCATACACTCACCAGAGTGTGTAGAAATTATGATGCAGTTTGGGAAGCCTCATAACCGAGGCTGTAATTCCTGCAATTGTTAAAACCAAAAAACTATCTGTGAAGAAGTATGGAGATAGGATAAAAATGTTCAGTTCTTGCTGCACCAGAAGAGCTATGAGAGCCACTGTATGTTTTGAGACATTTGTTTTCTGACAACCTGTTAAGTTAATCCATGATATCATTGAAACAATTATATAATACGTATTAATGTGTTTATAGCAAGCCAGCACTGTCTGTCTAGAACCTGGAAATATTTATGGAAAAACAAAATAAAACAAAATATGAGCTATGTATATTTGATACTGTGATATAGCCTTGACTATCAAAGGTGTTAAATCTGAAGAATGAGAGATGATCAGGTAGGATGAAAGTTTTAGTGAAATGGACTCACAGTTACAAAATATTTTACTGAAAATGGCCTTTTTGCTTTAAGTATAGCCACAAATATTCATTTATGAGTTGTGTAAATGTATGCAAAAAGATAAGGACGCTATCTACATTTACCTACTCTGATCCCAGTTGGCTGCAAAAAGCAGAAGAATCTTCCTGCCACAGTGGTCACGATTTTCCAGTACTCCTGGGAACCCATCAGTCAGAGCCCGTTTGATTCCTGGATCATCAGCCTTGAAATTTTTGAACATATCCAGATTTAACTGACGGTACTGGAAGTACTGAGCCAGCAGTCTGAAGGCCTCTGTTTGGTGAAACTTCCTGGCTCGGAGAAATCTCAAGATGAAGGCATCATCTGTACGTAAAAACCCAATGTCAGGCCTTGTGATGATCATGTCCCTGACTTGCTGGATATCCTGATGCAAAATATCTGGGTTTTCATTCAGTTCCAGGCGAGCTTTCTCTATAGTCTCTGGACTAAGTCCAGCTTGTAAATGGGTCATCGCTGAAAAAATCTCTTTTCCAAATCCTTGACTTCAGATATTTTAGTAGGAGAAATGCTGATCCCATTCAACTAATGGTCTGCTGTGAGCATAAGCCATTCAAAGCTTTCTGCTATCAAGCTGATACCTAACAAACAAAACCAAAGGGCTTTTCTTATTCCTGCAGAAAGAGTAACAGCCAGTTCATATGCAGTATAATCCATCCAAAGGAAAGTGTTGTCTATTTCATCACTTTCTAGAAGAAAAAGCAAATATATAAAAGGAAGATTAAATATGTATATAAAGCTTACATAAACACATTTCTGAAGTTTATACAGCAATAAAATTGTTTTGTAGGCTTCATATGTAACAGGATGGCAGCCAAATAATTTCAGAATGGATGCAGTTAAGATAAGGCATCTTGAATGCATACACTTAATCTTTCAGAAAGGCACTCTGATTAATTGACAATTATATGCTGTGTCATTTCAGTATTAAAGTGCTATATGCAAAATTGTCTTATAAAAGTGTATGAGTTCCAGCTTTTCATAACTTCAAGCCCAGAATGATTAAAATTACTAGTAATTCTTTTTTCAACCCCTAACAAAAGAAACATTTCAGCTTCTTAAATATGAAGATTTGTATTTATTATAATAACTATAAAATTTGTTTTGGCTTGCTTTTATCACCTGTACTGTCAGCTTGTAGCTTTCCTTGAACTAGCCCCCGAGTTATTAATAAAACTCTTAAAAGATAAAACAAAACTCCATCATCATCAGGGGTGTTTCCTGCTTGGTAAAACCACGCTGAAAATATTTCCCATTGAGACAGAATATCTGCATGGGAAACTTCCCATTAATAAAGTGTTTGATGAATCTAATCTGACAGGGTTGTGTTTCAGCTGCAAAGTGATATATTTTATGCCAAATTCTTGCTTTCAGTACCTTGCAGCTTTCTTGAATATCTAGTTCTGAATTTCATTTTCATTCTTGTACTTTACCTAGAATTTGTATTTACGAGTGTTAGAAGAAGAGCTGTTTATGCTGTTATGTATGAGCAAAATGATGCTGTGAGTCTCTTACATTTCAGTGACATAATTAGCAAGAGGCTGTCACTGAAGTCTGTGTAGTTACACTTGTGTGAAATAAGATCAAGGTCTGTTCCAATGTGAAATGTGCGTGAAGAAAGATCAAGATCCATCCAATTCTTTTGCCATCACAAAAACAGACAAGCAAACAAAAAAATGCCACCACCTAACAGATTTATCTCTTTCTCTAATTTCTGAAAAAGAAAAATTGCTTTTAAAAATTAAAAAGGAATCCCTGAGTGAAAGACATGCTTTATTGCATTTGAAGAAAGCTGTTTGAAAAATGATGAATTATTTATAATGCAAACACTGTTTGACTCCACTGCTCCCCTGGATTCAGTGTTCTCATATCAAACCAAGGGGACAGCAGCACCAGGACATTTCTTAGTCAGCGGTGCTCAAAGTTATGCTACAGGTCCTGGAAGTTAACCCAAGTCCCCTGTTCTGTGAGCTTGCATGTCATTGAAAGAAGCTACATTTTAGATATCTTAGCTGCAGCCCCAAGATCCTCAAATTTGAATACAAAATGTTTCTGCATATTTGCTTATAGGACATTTGTGGTGAAAGAGAAGAGAACCAAATCTTTTCATTCAACAGTAACATACATTCGACTTGTCGGTGGGTGACACAAAGGGGAGTTTGTTAAGCAGCCTCTTTCTGTATTCAGTGTGGAGCTGAAGTTACATAGAGCTATCTGCAGGGCAGAGTATCCAGTGATTCATCTTCAGCCTGGGAAAACTTAGGAAAAGGCAGAGACAGGAGGAAAGAAGGCTGCCTGCCTTTTACAAGTATCTTACAGAGTATGAAAGATCCCAGACAAACATGCCCTGAAGTCCTGATGGGGTAATCTGTGGGTGCAGGTTACTCAATTCTTAAAGAAAAATGGGTTGCATTAAAGGTGAGTTGCACACATTAAAAATTATGTTTTCCTTTTGACTTTATGAGATCAAATTAAGATAACTTTGCTGGTATCAACAGAATTCTGCAGATGTAAAACTGATGTAGGACATGGGAAAATCAGGCCAATTTTCTGGGCTTTAGATCTCAAATTAATGGTGGCATTAGCATTTTATTGCATAAATCATTCTTTGAGTTAGAATTGCCTTCACAGAGCTAGTTAGGTGTACTTAAGTGTGATGCTGTCACTGGGGTAGCACAGTGCCCAAAGGCGCTTGGCTGTGCTCAAGCATGCTTGGCAGAGGAGAGGCGGAAGCAAGGAGCTTATCTAGGGTCTGTGCCAGCTCTGTCCCTTTCAGTATGAATTTGAACATGAATTTGGAACTACTGTGACCTGTGGCAGTTTAAGGTGACCTCAATGGTTTTACACTTTTTGTGAGAATTTATGGGAGTAAAACCATCTCTTGCTCTGCTCCTTTTCAGACTCCCATCACTACCAAGACTATTTGGAAATGAGATAAATTCCTGAAAAGTCAACTGCAGTCTACTACAGAAGGTAATGGGGATAGACCAAAGAGGGAAAGTCTAGCTCTTCAGATTTCCTTATAGAGTTCCCAAGCAGTTAGTGTCAAAAATTATGTTATTTTCATCAACTTCCTATTGCTTTCACTTTATTTAAATGAATTAGCACCCTTCGTCCCCAGGATGAAGCGAAGGTGAGAGCTACAGTCCTTTCCTGTCAGACTTCATTGCCTAAAAGCAATTTACGAATCTTCAATCTTTCAAAAGAAATACTTTTAAATGTATTTCAGAGACTTCTAGTAGTGAGTTGAGCTATATCAATGGGTTACAGCATCTGTACATTATCCTAATTATCAGCTGAAACAGCGTTTGCACTAAAATCATAGAACCATAGAATGGTTTAGGTTGGAAGGGACCTTAGAGATCATCTTTTTTCAACCCCCCTGCTATAGGCAAGGACACCTCCCACTAGACCAGGCTGCCCAAAGCCCCATCCAGCCTGGCCTTGAATATTTCCAGGGAAGGGGCATCCACATCTTCTCTGGACAACCTGTTCCAGTGTCTCACCACCCTCACACTGAAGACTTTCCTCCTTATATCTAGTCTAAATCTATCCTCTTTCAGTTTGTAGCCATTACCCCTCGTCCTGTCACTACCTGTGCTTGTAAGAAGTCCCTCCCCAGCTTTCCTGTAGGCCCCCTTCAGGTTCTGGAAGGCTGCTATAAGGTCTCCCCACAGCCTCTCTTCTCCAGGCTGAAGAGTCCTAACTCTCTCAGTCTGTTAACTCTGTCATCCTGGGAGAGTTAATGCTTTATTGACATAATGTTGTATATCTCAAAACAACCCAAAATGTATGCAAACTGTTGTTTCTATCTGGATCACAGCACAAATCATGGGGTTAGTAATCCCGTCTAGCACCATCGACTTCAAGGTGATTTATTTAGTGGATGATGTATTTCTCCCCTGTTTATCTTGACAATAAATGTGATGTTTCATAGCTACCTAATTGTTACTGTTTTCTCAAATTGTACTGATTTATCCTGATTCCCAAAGGTAGAGCAGAAATGCCTTCTTCATTTTCATCCCCTCCCACACGTGGCAGTCTCCCTGGAGCCTTCTCTTCTCCAAGATGAACAAGCCCATCTCCCTCAGCCCGTCTTCATAGGAGAAGTGCTCCAACCCTCCAATCATTTTTGTGACCTGCTCCAGCAGATCCAACAACTCTTTCTTGTGCTGGAGGCCCCACGGCTGGATGCAGTACTTCAGATGGAGTCTCACAAGCACAGAGCAGAAGCGGACAATCTCCTCCCCCTCCCTGCTAGCCACCCCTCTTTTGATTCAGCCCAGGATGCAGTTGGCTTTCCATGCTGCAAGTGCATGCTGCTGCCTCATGTCCACTTTTTCAACCACTCAAAAGTCCTTCTCCACAGGGCTGCTCTCCTAAGATGCTGGCCTTTTTTTTTCTCCTGTCTTGAATATCATTGCTACACGTTTGCATACTAGATTCTTTGTTATAGTCTCAACAGCTGTTTTTCTATGTTGTCACTGTTTCCAAGGACTGTTTACTCTCCTAATGTCTTTTCACAGACACTTATAATAAACCATTCTTCCAAGAAAACAAAACTCAACTTTAAACAAGGAAAAATTACTAATAGAGTTTGAAACACAACTTATAAATACAGTTAAAAATTTTCACCAAAATTGTTATCTCACATACCATTTCAGCTTATTTGTTTTCTGTTACAAGAGAATGACAAGGAACAAAAGGTGGCTTTAGGATGAGTAAAATACTGTAAATTGGATATGATCTTCAGATAAACATCACTTTTTTTTTTTTGCCTGATCATCAGAAATAAGTCTTACTTAATGAAAAAATTTATTACAATATTTCATAATTAACTAAAACAAAAATAATATCTTAAGGATGGATATATAGCACTATCCATTCGAAGGCCTTAACATACTTTACTGCTCTCTTCAATTACAACTTCTGGATCAGCGTTCAACACTTGTTTGTACTACATCATCTGGATTATTGGCCAGAACTGTCCTTCTATGATGATGACACTTGTCTGGACCATTTTGTTCCTGCCCACGTTGCTACCCCTACAACACCATTTGCCTCTTTAAATATTGTCCTCATGTCCTTTTGGTCTTCTCCACCCACTTTGATTCCAGACAGATTTTAGGAGCCTCTGTCTAACAAGAGTTTTCCATTTCGCCCAAAGATATACTCTGTGTGGAAGTTCATAACCACAGCTTTCAAACAAGGAAGGTACTGGCCTTTGATCCTCATCTGGTGTTAAGTCATCACTGTTAAGATTTTTCTCCTTACATAATTCCTAACTTCTAGCATTCATACAGATATTAGATGCTAAAATCATGCCAGAAAAGAAGGGAGTGGGCTGAGAGGGTGGGAAAATGGTAATAAAGAATGATTTCATTTCAGAGTGTGGGTGTCATCTCATTAAATTGCTCTTTAAAAATATTTTGATGTTAACTATGGAAAACATCTTTGGGCTATGTTCTGCTCAGCAGGAATTGTTCCACAGGGCAGGATGGATCCATAATTGCACCCATAGAAATGGCTCCTTTGGCACTTTGATGTCTTGGGTACCTTAGTAGGAACCCAAACTGGAGATGGAGTGCTCAGACAAAGAAAGGGCTGTAACCTGGCTCCATGAATTAAGTTCAAAAGAAGACTGAGAAAATCTGTCTCTCTCTTGTCCTTGGCTGCAGGATCCTGGCATCCACTATGGCTAGTAGGGAGAAGTAATGCCCTGAGAGATTTGCCTGAGGTCACAGAGGACACATTTAACTGAGATGGGAATAGAGCATATGTCTCTTGAGCTGCAAGCATACATGTTAACATCTGGGCAATGTTTCCACTCTATGCATAATGCTCTGCACTGTGAGAAAAAAAATGAAACCATGTCGCATACCAGGAAACGGGGAGGTAGGCTGCAGTGCTCCCTGTTTCCCCAGTGTAAGGCAAAGCTTTACTGGCACAACCTGCACCCAGAAAGAACATAAATTCTTTTGTTTTTGCCAAAAGCAGCCACCCTATGGGGTGCTGCCTCAGGCCTGTCTCACTTCCCACATCCATAGCCTGTCTGCTGCTCAGGTTATTCACGTCTCCTACTTCCCTAGGGGATGAGTGAATTTGAATGAATTAAATGTTTCAGGCCTTTCAAAGCCTGGTGCTCCTGTAAGCCTTGGTCGGGAATTGTTGATTCTCTTCAATACGAAAACAGGAAATCTTTGTGACTCTAATAGCTGTGTGGGGACTTTGATGCTTGTCACCCTTTCCTGGGTTATGATCTCCTTGCTCAGGTGCAAAACCTAACATTTCCTTCAGTTCAGTAAAAACAATACATCACACATCCCTACTGCCCTCATATTACAGACTTCTTGTCAGCTCGAGTAAGTTACAGGTTACCCTTGGGCCACATCTTTCTGTCCAACAGTGGTAATTCAGCCATGGCTCAGCACAAAACATGGCAGCAACTTGGCTGATCCTTGTAGCTCCCCTCAAAGTAAGTAGGGCAGGCATGCCTGCAACACTGACCTGCAGCCGTCCTGCTGTTGCTACAAGCTGATAGGCATCAGAAGAGACTGACAAGGTTGTTTGAAACAGTTGTGAAATAAAAAGATTGCCTCACTATTTTTTGACACAAAATTTGCAAACTTATTGTCAACTTGAATATTAAAGAAATAGGACTGCATGCTGAGGAGGAGGAACTCAGAGAGCTGGTAAACTAAAAAAAAAAGATTAAGCAAAATAATGTTGAACTAAATAAGATTAATCTATTTCCAGACCATAATTTTAAAGTTTTATGTATTCAATAACCACAGATAAAATGCAAAACCCTATGGGAACATGATGCCTGATCTGTGGCATGTCAAGGAAGCAGTAGGTTATGTGGGAATTCCATGTTAGTCATGAACTGGAAGTGGCACCATGAAAAAAGCATCCTGGCCACTACTGGACAAAGAAACCACTTTGTCCAGTTGTATAGAAACTTCTTTCAGTGGAAATTATCAGCAGTGTGTAAAACATGAAATCTAATCCCTAAGCATGATAGTTAAGATACATGTAGAAATCTGATAGCATGGAATGATAATACTGGTGCCTGAAACCCCTAAATGCACTGCAGAAATCATATTATGACATCTGCACAAAGATATATAGAAGAAGGAGCAAAATAAATAATCAAGACATTTAGTACTACATTTTTAATAACATAAAGTTTGTCTAATTTTATTATAGTTTTCCTTTAAAGATATTGAATGCCACAGTTTTGTATTATTGCTCTGTCAGTGGCAAACTTTCTTCTTCTTTACACATTATGACTGAGAAAAGCATCTGCCATTCTGTGGAGTGCCGGGGGAGGAAAGGAAGGAAAGGAGGCAGAAAGGAGAGAAAATAATATGGGAAGATGAATGGAAGGAAGGAAGGGAGGAGACAGAGGGAGATTTCTACACTCGAGAATTCATGCAATTTTCCTGTGTTTTTTTCTTCTACTCTTACTCAGGGAGTACAAAAAGGGGGCACATTTCTTCCAATATTGTCAAAATGAAGTTCAATGTAATTTGATAACACCTTTAGCATTCAAACATATTAAACTTAAGAAGTTTATTTCTACAAATCCTATTGAAAAAAATAAAGCCTTTTGGAAATTCTTAGATAAAATGCTAAGCGCAGTGGTAATATCCAGAGGTAAAGGACTTGCAGCTATCTGCTAAATACTGTGTGAACTACTAGCTCATTGAACCTTCCCTTTCATGAAAGACTGATGTTCTTACTTTTTTCTTATTAGTGGGATCTGATTGTCCTGCCATGTTTGTGTGTGTGTCATACACCACATCAATGGTCTAGGAGAGAAAATAATACTAATTTGCCAAACAATAGCACAAATACTTCAGTAGCTGCACTCTTAAAAACTGCAGACTCTTATGGTCCTAGTTTGAAGGAAATCACAGAATCACAGAATTGCAGGGGTTGGAAGGGACCTCGAGAGATCATCGAGTCCAACCCCCCTGCCAAAGCAGGTTCCCTACAGCAGGTTGCACAGGTAAGCGTCCAGATGGGTCTTGAATATCTCCAGGGAAGGAGACTCTACAACCTCCCTGGGCAGCCTGTTCCAGTGCTCTGTCACCATCATCTCATCTTATCTTTTATGAGGCTGATCATTTGTATTTTCACTGACACGGTTCTTTTTAGAAAGACAAGGAGGCTGTTGTTACATGTAGCATGTGACATGTTGTTACATGTTCAATGTAACACTTTCTGCATTCAAAGCACACAGAATTTGAGGAATTAGAGCTCATTGTGATGGGGCTGATTCTGCAGTCCCTCTATTGCCAGATTCAACTGCACTGCTTACTCCTCCTCAGCAGTGCTCTGTGCTACTCACTATAAGAGAATCTGGTCTCTGCACCAGATTTTGTTAGAAATGACGAAATAATAAAGTAAGAAGGGCAAGTATCATTATTGTTTCATGCATATCTTAAGAAAGTCTAATCTTTAGAAATTACTCAGTAGTTTTCAAAGCTGAATGAGTCAACAAAATTCTTAAGACAACCAGCAGCATCATGAATCAGATAAATATCAAACCTGATTGTACTGGCAACATAAGCTGTCCCTGCAAACTTCAAGGTGGAGTACAGACTGCAAAGCAGGGAAAGATCTACATGGTTACCTGACTTATCACTCTATAAAAGAGAAACTCCTTACCTTTACTATGCAATGCTTGGCATAATACTGTTACATAATATGTCATTTAGATGTTGGCATTGCATTAACTTTTCTTACTGGAGAAAATCCGCGTTATCATCTGATTACTCAGAAAGCACATGAAAGCAGCCTTTCTGTAATTTAATTTTTCCTTCCAAATACAATCCAGTCACTGTTTAGTGATGAACAACAACTGGCCATCTGTCCCTTAACTTCATTATTCCTGGAGCTTGTTTAGATTTAGGAATCATCATTTTGAAATGGAAAGCTCCCTTCTTCCTTCTTCAGCCCCCCTCCACTCTCACCGGGATTAAACCATTGCAGACAGAATTAAAGTCAAAACAGTAGCATGCATAGGGATTCTTGAGCAGTTATTTGCTTTGTGATTATTTTCTGCATTAAGCCCTCTCTGAACGCACTTGCTGCTTGCAAAGACCAAAACTTAATTCTTGACTTCCTTCAGCAAAGGATCCATGGGGCAGGCATGATTCACCCCCACTTCACTGTGCTCATTATTCATCGCTGTTTGCCTTTGGGAAAGCAGAACATTTGATTGACCCCGAACATTCTCTCCTCCCCTTAATCTCTCATCCCCAGCTGGGTTGAATGTACCTGGTCAAAATAGGCATCAATTTGCTGAGAAGCAAACAGGTATCTGTTTGTTCTTCAGGAGCTCCTATCCCTCTGCTGGGATTTTGGTGACTTAACTCCCATTTTTAACCCTTCCCGCTCCATCCCTCTCACCTCCCATCTGATCTGAATGGGATCTATACTTTCCCTTCCAACTTGTACAATTTCCCTGCTTGCTCAGCTCCTGGGGTGTTAAGCTCATTTTTCCTAGCTCCCATGCCCTATTCCAGGTCTGCTGGTGAAGAAGCAAGGCGGAGGGGAAGATGGGGCAGGAAAGAAAGGAATGGGGGGAAGCATTGACAGGGAGGGAAGGAGGCAGAGAAGCAGAGCAGGGAGGAGAGTAGACAGGAGAGGCAGAAAGCAAGAAGGCAGGAGGCAGAGAGGCACGGCAAGGAGGACAGGAGGCAAAAGAGACAGGGTAGGTAGGAGTCAGGAAGCAGGGAAGGGATGAGAGTCAGGAGAGAAACGGGAGGCAAGGGAAGTAGGGCAGGCAGGGCAGGGAGGATAAGCAGAGCAGGCAGGGGAAGTAGGACAGGCAGGGAAAGCAAGCATCAGGCAGGAAGGAGAGGCAGGGCAGACAGGGAGCAAGGGAAGGAAGCAGAGAGGCAGGACAGGCAGGAGGGGGACATGGAGGCGGCAAGGAACAGGGAGTCAGGGCAGGCAGGGGAGAAAAGCAGTGGAGGTAGGGGGCAGGGAGACAGGGTAGGCGGTGAGCTGTGGAAGGAGGCAGGCAGGAAGCAGAGCAGGAAGGTAAATCGGGCAGGACAGGCAGGAGAGGCAAGGAGCAGGAGGCAGGGCATGCAGGAGCAGGGCATGCAGGAGCAGAGCAGGTAGGAGCAGGGCAGGAGGGAGCAGGGCAGGCGGCAGGCAGGAGGAGGGCAGGGCCGGGCGGGGAGCAGGCAGGGAGCGGCCCCTGCCCGCAGCGCGGCGGGGCTGCGGCCGGAGCTGTCCGCCCGGCGGTGCTGAAACGCCGCAGCCCGGGCCCGGCGGCGCGGGGGAGGGACGGGAGCGCGGAGAGCCGCCCTTCTGCAACCCGAGAAAAGACAAATCCAAATACCTGCACAGAGCCAGGCAGCCTGCCGTGGGGCGGCGGGGGGCTGCGTGGGGTGTTTTTTTTCCCCCCACCCGTAGGTGTCCTTGCCGTTGAGCTGGGTGGGCGAGAAAGATCTCCCGGCTCCCAGGTTCAGGCTCAGATCTCTCTAGAAAACTGTGAATGAGCGAGCGCCAGCTCCACGGGGCTATGATTTTTTTTTTTTTT
>WBMW01000871.1:495896-529196 GCA_013396635.1 Penelope pileata
TTTTTTTGGTAGGAGGAGTGTGCACCAAAGCCTGGGTCCTTCCACTCGGCGGCTGCCGTCCCCCTGGGTCCTAAGCCCTCCTGCCGCCCGCCCGCTGCCTCCCGGCGCTCCCAGGCTGCGGGCTCGGCACTCCGCCACCGCCGGGGGAGTGGTGACAAAGGAGCCGAGGGCTGCTGCCAGCCGGGGAAGCAGCAGCACAGCCGGTCACTGGGAGCTTAGTGCGGGCTTTCACCCGGCGGCATGGTCTTCCCTGGCGTTATTTCGTGCATCGCCTCTTTCCTGAGAAACTCGGGAACAGTGCAGCCTCCTGTGGCATTTACAGCAGCCACAGAAAGGGTAATGTTCATGCATTATAGATGAGCTATCTTAATGAACATGGCAGCCTGGGTTTGTAAAAGTTCAGCTGGGTCAGACTACAGGTACACCTAGCTCAGGGCACTAACAGCAGCCACAGAGAATGTCCAGCAAAGAATATAAAAACAGGACAAGCACTCTTCCAGCATCTCTCCCAAACATTTTAAGCTCAAGGTCTCCCCCATCAATATTGTGCCTGTGTTTTTAGGACAAGTTTCTTCTCCTTGAGCTATCTCAGTCTTTCATAGAACAGCTATACTTTTCTAAACCATTCTTCCATAATGTCCTTTGACAAGGAGCTTCACAGGTTTTCTGCTTACTGCAAAAACAATCATCCCTTTTGTTACAGGGATCCGTAAGCTTTAGCTAACACTGTAGAAATTACAGGAGAGAAGAATGTTTCCCCTTTCAATTGGTCCTGAAAATTTCTTTCTGTATGAGCCTCTTAAGAGCTACACTGGGAAACTACTTGAAAGATTTTAGGTGACTTAATGGCCTTGGCAAAACAAATTCACACTCCACTGCTCATATAAACACATTAAGACCAACCGAAGGTAACGGTGCATTGCATTTCTTCCTCTGCTACTTTTGTTTATTGTGGAGTATAATTCCTGGGAAGTGGAGGCTTAAAGTCAGCTGACTCTTGGTTGCTTGGCTTTGGACAAATCTCCTGTGTGAGTTACTGAAGGATCTGGCATAGTGAAGAACTGGGTGGTAAAGAGCAAAAACGATTAAGATATGGATCAATTTCTGCATAAGGAATGACTAAGCAGACCAGAATTCTTCACCATGGAAAAAAGAAATGAGTAAGTGTGGTTATAACAGTGGTCTGCTTTTTTCCATTATTTAACAAGGATGAACAGCCTGAGGAAGATAAATTAGAACAATATCTCATTATTATTTCCAGTTCAAGGAGTAGGAGCAAGGAAATCCACTAGTTCTAGCTTTGAATCTAACCAAAAACATCCTTTTTCACAAAATATTTAATGAATCTGTAGAACTCACTTCCACAGGAATTCAGGCTTCAGAAAAGTGTTGAACAAATCCTTAGGGAAAAAAAAAAGTTAAAGGTTGTTTAACATGAACCTCTGGCTCAGAAAGTCCCTGCTACACAAATATTTGGAGGTTGGGCTAGCACTTGGAAAGTATGCTTATATCCTTTTCCTGCTCTTATTCTTTGCCTTAGCCTTCAGCTGCTGATCACTGCTGGAGATAGGCACTGGGCTAGATGGATCCTCGATCTGACCCATTAGTGGCCTGTCTTGGACTCTTATGTACAAAGTAGGCTTTGAGATTGTGAATTCAGGAGGAGCACTGTCAGCTTTGTTTTGCCTTGAAAGAGGAAAAGATATTCATGAACAAAGGCAAAAAGAATTTGCTGGGAATATCTCTTGTGCTTTTAGAATTATTAGCATGCACAACCACTGATTTAAACCCGAAAATGTTTAAAAGTGGCATACGAGGCATTTGCATCCTGTGACCCAATCACATTGACTGTAAGAGGTGAAGCAGCAACTCAAAGGCAGAGAGCTCAGAACTCGCACAATAGCATTTGTCCCAGTGCTTGAGGGAAGAACATTTCTAGCCCCAAGGAAGTTAGCAGTCACTTCGTAAATAGTCTCGCTGGATCACTATTGTCTGCATAGAGACCGGTTTGGAAATATAAAACAATATGCACTTTGCTTTCATAGTCCTGTTGCAAGATTCCACTCTTGCACATAGGAGAAAGATTAATGTACTAGCTACTGCAACTATGGAGTATTTCCCTGGGAACTGTTAATAATCTTAAGTGGAATGAACATGACTCTATAAACCTTAGGCAGCCTTAGGCAGTGAAATGCATTGGCTCTTAAGTGCCAAATTTGATGCATGCTTAATATTTGAGAATGTAATATTCTTATTTGGTTTGTTAATTGAAGGTTTATTTCTTTCTCCCGTAGTATTGACGTTAGGTGACCAGATCCTGCTGACCCACTGGATGACTGATATGCAGCACAACGCTATAGCAGAAGCAAGTCTCTTAACATATTACTGCAAGGCCTTGTATTGATCCTCCTGCAATTATTCTCAGGTTCCTTTCTTATCACTGCTTCATCGCTTTCTCATTACTTTCTTTCTGAAAACTCTACTCTGTACTTGAAAGCATGCTTCAGGTCTCAATTCTTTGCTTTGTCCCCGCCACTACACTTCAATCGAAATGATATCCTCATGAACAAGTATGTTGAGAGTACAAAGTATTCAGTTTCATGAAGTTTCCTTGGACATAAAGAACTCTATTGCTGATGTAAACAGGCTGGAGCTGCACCCTGCTCTCATTTGCAGGGTCGAATATGCAGGGCTAAGGGAAGAAAAATCTACCAGTAATCATTGTTTGGCACTGAAGGCATTAGAGCTGACTGAATACCCAGAGGAAATAGATCAGTTTACAAGGGGGAGGATATTTTATGCAGCCTCTTCTAAGACTGAAACAGTACTTTGATATTAAATTTATTCTAACCTGGTCTTCCCTGTCATCACAAATATCGATTCTCTATTCTAATGAAGAGCAGTGAAATAGCAAACTTTGACAGAAAGTGTATGTTTTCAGCACTAATAAGAAGTATCCATGCACATGAATTAAAATGGAAAATGTGAAAAGATAGAGTTGCTCCATGTTCTAGGTAAAATAAATAGTTTCTACTGGATGTACTCTGGTTACAGCAACACATTTTGTACTTCTACATTAAATGAAAACATTTTGATATTCAGCATCTTACAGGCTTAGGGTTTGTGAACTGTGGGGAAAAGGAAGTGAACTTTGATATAATTCAGTATATCTGCTCTATCCGGTGTATCTAGTGTAATTTATACTTCCAATATCATTTCTCCAATATTTAAAATATTATTTTCACTGTGTGAATAAGGAGTTTGAGAAATAATACAATATTGAATACCTCTGTATCTTTAAATTTTCTTTTATGAAAAATTTGCTGCAAGTTTCTAAAATTAAGTCAATTTTAATAATTAATTAGGAGCTCATTCTTTTTCCCTAATCTACAATTACCATCTGGTTTTATCTCCTTTGAAAGTAACTGCATTGAAAGCCCCAGCAGATTAAAAAATAATAATGCTAAAACTGCTTAGACCCAATAAATCATTATTCTTAAGGGAGAAGTAACTCTTATATCACAGTTCAGAAGGATTCATGTTATAAATCCTCCCAGATTTCCTGAACCTTTAAAATATTTAAAAATTCATACCCAAGAATGCAGAACATATGCAAATGGATTGTTAGTATGATTTATTTAATAAGAAGGGTCCAGGTTTTGCCTTTTTTTACATTTGATGAAGAAAACTTACTCTCTTGCTGCATTCACATGCAATTGCCCTATCTCAATAGTCTATAGCTGGAACACGAGCCTTCAGCACAGAGGGGTGAAGCTGAAATGTTCCCAGCTTCATGGAAAATCCAGGAGCTGGTGGTCAGATCCAGCACAGAGACTTCTGCCAGTGGCATAAGTCAGGTAAAGTCAAGCTCTCAGAGCTGCAACTCCAGATTTCCCTCTTAGCTATTACCTGTGGTCTAAATCCCACAGCAGGATTATTTTGGGGTTGTAAAGTTCCTGGTGTGGGTCCAGGGTGAGCAGCTTGGTAGCAAAGATCAAAGAGCACTTGTAAAACTACAAGTGTCTCTCTGGAGGCCTTTGGGAGTGGGATGTGATGACTTCAGGCCCAGATGAGCTGTTTAAGTCAGGTACGGATTTGGCCTCATGTCTGTTAGTTAGTTGGCTTAGTTTGGCAGTACTAACTGTGCTGACCATAGGGAAATTCCTGTGACCTACATCACCTGGGGACCTACTCCTAATTGAGTTTAGTTATTCACAAAGTCAGTGCTACTCTGTCTAAACAATAACGGCATAGTCTTGCTAAACCATTGAGTGTCCTTTTGCAGAGGGAAATACATTATGAAATATCATATTTTGCATAACTAGTACCTATATGATATGATACAAGAATAGCACAGCATAGCAAAACATAGTCTTACTGCATAAGAAACTGAAGATCAGAGCTGATTTTCTCCTGGTCAAGTACAGTTATAAGATAACTTAGGGGTTGTCAGGCATGACAAAAAAGCTCATAGGAAGGTGAGAGATCCATGAAGAAGATGAGCCCAGAAAGAATGCTTTGGATGGCCTGTTATAGAATTAATCCAGAAAAAAATCTTCTTGTGGAAAACCTGGCTGCTACCTGGTGCCCTGCTTTGCTGGGATCATTTTACACATGAACGCTTCAGTCTGAATTCTAACACACTGGCCTCAGATATGATTTACTAAATGCTTGAAAAATGTATGCTGTTTACAGTTAATTCTCCTGTGTGTTAAATGCAGCGTTCTGTAATTTCACAAAGTCTGTTGTATATTTTCCTCAAAATGCAACATGTTTCTATGCATCTGTCCAGAATGACTGTAACTGTTGAGCTCAAAATGCAAGACAGTATCTTCTGAAGTGATAAAAAACAATTTAAAGGTTGAGTGTTTGACTGGAATATTTAGAGATAGAGGGGGGTGGTTAATAGGATGCTATCATCTGATTGCTTAGTTTGTTATGAGATGATTTATTTCTGGAATATTTTAAAATGAATGATGTACATAAACGCAAGCAGCTTTGAATTAGAATAACATAAATCAGAAACAGTAATAATGACTGTGAGCTGTTGTATGTGTAAACAAGCATATGTGCAATATAAATTCAATTATCTGAATGTCACTGAGGATATGGAATAATTTCACATTTGTGGCTCTGAATAACTTCTGAGATTGTTGGAAATAAAAACAGATGGAGGACATGATCTTGTTCTGGGTAGCTGAAATCTATCTGTTGAAAACTGAAATACATGAATGTATATGCATACATATGCAAAAATAGAGACAAGCACTACGGCTGTTATCTTCAGCAAGCAGAAATCAACAACTCCACTGACTTTGGGGAAGGTGTACTAATTTACACCAGCCAGCACAGGGGTAACTGTGTGTATGTAAAACAGCTATTACACCTGTCAGCAGTCTGACGTTCTACATTACCACTTCATTCAAGAAAGTAAAGGATGCAACAATCTGCTGAAACTGCTCTGTAGTACAGTTTTATCCCTCCTGGGATGCAGTGCTGGAATCAGGGTCTAAACAACATCAACATCATCTTGCAAACAGTGGGTTTGCTTTAATGTCGTGGGGGAGCCACAGCACAATCCACCTAGAATATATATCAAGCAGAGGGGCATGCAGCAATCATGTACTTTTTAGCAGGCGGGAGGCTTTTCGGTTGTCATAGCCAGTGAGCCCCTGGGGAGGTGAGGCTGCTGCTGTCCTGATTCCCAATATATGCTGATTCAGTCATTAAAATGTGCATTCATCTTCCTTCTCCCAAGACCTAGCTGTGCACAGCAGGTTTAACTAAATTGCCAATAAGAAAGCCTCTTAAATCATCTGTAGCCCTGACTGGCAGCCTCACGGGCAGATGCAGGAACCGATCCTAAGGCAAATGGAGTCTGTTCAGCAGCAGCTCTGCACTTCTGTGTGTACCAGCCAGGTTGTGGGGTTTTTTTGTAATCATTAATGAGCAAGTACATTGAAGCTGGAGGGAGGATGGGCAGAGGAAAAGTGAGAAAAACAGTTGGGAAGGTAAGGTGGGAAACAGTGGGAAATTCTCATTACCTCCTTTGCTCCCATACCCTCTCCGCTGTAGGATAAAAGGAACAACCCCTTCCCTTAAGTGCCCCTAGCTTCAGGGCAGGGAAAACAGTTAATCAGCTTGTTCTCATGCAGCATGAACCTGCAGGAGGGCTGGCTGGAGAAGTGCCAAGAGCTGTCACTTCACAAGTCCTGAGAAATCTTTCCCCTTTGGCTGAGATTTTAATGGCTTTGGGATGTGTGTGTGTGTGTGAGAGAGAGAGAGAGAATGTCACTCTTCCATGTCTCACATATACTATTGCAAATATCTATGTTTCCCTATGTGTACACATAAAAGGTGGCTCCAGTAATTGTTTGCATAAGTGTTAGAAAGCAGGATGGATTCTGGCAGCAAGCCTTTTCTGTCAGATATTGTTGGAGTCTCTGTCACAGCTCCCACATAGTCTCTGGAGAGGCATAAAGTCCTAGAAACTCGAACTAGGTGTTCAAACTCAATTCTTGCCTAACTAACTGCGTAGAGCTGGCCTTGCTTCTCCCACAGAGAAAGATCATAATTGAAGAATTTAGAAATAGCCCCTGAATTGAATTGGCTCTCTCCATACATGGATATCTCATTGAAGAACAGTCTTGCTGAGTCCCACCACCGAATGCTATGTGCCACCGACCTGCATCACCCTCCAGGATGTGTCAAACACTCTGCATGGGCGAATAACCAGATGACGGAGTGGCTCTACATGAGCATTTGTGTGACACAGAGTTGCTCTCTTTCTTGCTCTTCCTGTATTTTTTTTTCCAACGGAACTGCAGCATAATGTGAAGAGATGGCAAGTATTTACTTGTCCTAGATTCTACTGAAAACAGTGTTTCTCAACATCTCTGAAAAGCTACAAACCAATATAGAACAAGAGGAGCAACAGCTGAGCATATAGAACTCAAAATATATTTAAAAACAAATCCCTCCTTGAAATCGAAACTAATCTCCATAATTATGTATGGCTGTGAGAGCTGGAAAACTTTAAAGATTTAAAAAGATATCCAATGTCTTCAAAAAGAACTGCTCAGGGAGTTCAGATGGAAATACTCTGCAAGCAAAGAGTTACAAATTGCCAGCTGGTAATTTGTCTCTAGCAGACTCTAAAGGCAGACAGGAACTTTAGCTTCAAAAAAGCACTCCACTTAAAACCACAGAGAGGGAGAAAACAGGTGAGATGTATGTGTGAAAAAGAGCCCTCATGAAGAACAATTGTCAGTATAATTGGTATCCAGTGATGAAAGCATCAACGGTTGACAACAGTTAGTCACAAAATTATTTTGCCTCTTTTGCACCATCTTTAGTGTGAAAAGACATGTCCATGTTTGGAGAAAATACTTCTGCATGTCGGAAATTAACACCATATTTATAAATGCCCTGTTGAGTTTGAAGACTATTTTCATGGTACACTTCAGCATGTGATCAGACAAATCTTCTCCAAGTATAACAGCAGATCACTGTAAAGGATGCAGAAACCACAAAAGAAAAAAGAAAAGAAACAACCTTTAGTGACTTCATTTTATTTTCTACATAACTACAGGTCTGTGCCAGGTTTTCTTTAAAAAAAAAATCACTGACACCCAGAACTTGAATTGAATATCTATTTTTCTATAAAGAATTGATGAGAAAACTTGTTAAAAATAGTGTATTCTCTAATGAGCAATTTATTTAAACTGAGAACTTGTTGCCTCACAAATCAGAGATTGAGGACTTTCTGTGGTTCCATTTTGTGAAAGAATGTACATAGAGGATTCTAAAGAATTTGAGCCCCATCTTAAAGAAAGATTTCTTTCTCCTGTAATTTTGCAGCTATTTCTTTATTTTTTTTTTCTGTTGGTTACAGAGCTTTTTCAGTTTTCAGCACAAATTTATTTGAATTTCTCCCTGTTTTTTTTTTTTTTTTTTTTTCCNNNAATTTTTTTTAATTTTTCCCTTTTTTTTTTTTTTTTTTTTTTTTCCCTTAACTTTGCCATTCTGGGGAACAAGAGACCTACATAACTCAGTGTTGATTTATAGACAGTGATCAAATTTCTAGCTAATTTTATTATTTTTACACCATGAAAGCTAGTTCTGGGGATACATGTCTGCATTGCTCAATGGCTTTGCACTGTCTAGGGCCAATGAATCCACAAGGCACACAAGACACAATCCACAAGGCACAACACTGTGTAGGGAGCCAATCCAAGCCCACAGGCAGGATAATGATGTTGTGTGGCTATAGTGCCTTTGCATTCCCACGGAAGAAAATTCTTGTCTCTGGCTTCATGAAAATCCCAGTAGCTGATTTGGCATCCATTCCCATCTGCAATTGTCCTTTTCAAAAATGGGAAATATACGATATTTCACATGATTTCTGATGAGCGTCTTACACAGGGACATAAATGCATCCCTGGCTCTACTAGTCATACTAGGAAGGATATTTTCCAGTTGTTGCACTTGTTTTTTTTGTGACCGCTCTGTATTTGTGGCTCACAATCCTTCTGTAATCAGCAAGTGCCCTGAGGTCTTCTTCCTTCTCTGTCATTTTCAACTGAAACTCCCAATTTGCAGAAGTTCATGTTACAAGCTCGTTAAGTGCATGACTTTGCAAGTTATGCAATTAAATTTCATCCCATTTCTAATACCCTACTCTCAAGGTCATTTAGGTTTTCCTGCACAGTATTACAGTATGCCTCTCTGTTGAGGTTTGTGTCATCACCAAACTTCATTAGTGCGCTCCAACTTTTTATCCCAGAGTCACTAATGAAGATGTTATAAAATCAATCCCAAAGGCTTAAGGATTTCCACTAATTCTTTCTAGATCAATTATTGTTTCTCTTCTTTTGTTGATTCCAAACTCATATTTCTTGTAACTATCTTAATATGTCCTCTATAAACAATAATTTCCTGTAAAGAGTCAGTCGTCAGTTACAATATAGATAGACAAGATTTAGTTTTGTGTTTTGTGGTGTGCATGTTTCTGTATTTTAGAAATATTTAGACATCCTTTGGTACAGAAATATCAAAATCATCTGACAAACCTACCATTACTAAATGCATATTAGGTTTTATCCTGATTTCTACTTAATTTTCTGCATAAGATATTCGCCTCTTCAAAATCTGTGTTAATCTTATATCCTATTCAAATTAAATTATTGATCCTGGATTATTTTCCTCCCCCTTTCTTATATATGGTTACTGCGTTTGCTGTTCTCTAGTCAGATTGTACCTCTCCATGTTTCATTAAAAATTCGGAATGTTTTTCAGACCATAATGTGTAAATTACCTTGTTTTTAAAAGAGCATGTTGAGTGTATTCTTTAACTCTAGATGTGATTATTTCTATCTCAAGGCATTCACTTCCATTAGCCATTGAGACTTTGCTTCCACCCCATCAACACCATCTTTCTTACTGAAAAATGAGGCAAAATATTAGTTTGGATTTGGAATCACATCATTATTATTATGTTTCATATTTAGCCCACCTCGGTACACGATGGACTGATTTCCTTACTTATTCGTATGACAAGAGATTGTCACCATTTATTTTAATTTTATTTGCAAGGTCTAACTTTAATTTCTTTTTGTCAATTCATACACCCTGTGCCATATATTTTATAAAAAGCATGGCTTACACTGCATTGCCAGCTCCAGATGGTATACAATGCTTTCCTCCACTGCTATTTCAGGCGCAATTTTTCCCTCTATTATTTTTTTTTTTTTAACAATCACCGGTGGGATTGATGGTTTGTACTGCCTGTTTCATGCAATCCGAACGATGAAGGCATATTAAAACCTGCCTGTTCTTGGAAACAATTGTAGGATCGTTGTCATAGCAGAGAGCACGGGAGTGCAGATTCCCCACTTCTTTGTGTGTCAACCCGTGGCCTCCGGAGGGGGGCAGAGCGAGCAAGCATTTCTGGATCAGGATGGGCTGACATCAGGGTGCTCAGCAACATGATTCAACAACCTTTTGCAATGTGCTCCGGTACATCTGAAGTTTGCAACATCTACTCCAGAGCCAACATTTTTTACTCTGCTGTTCTTGGAGTAATATGTAAGGCAGGCATATCACCACAGTGCATGAGAACATCTTATCTACAAATATTGCTACATTTCCATTTAGAAAATGCAGGGGGAACCCAATGGTGTGACACATTTGAAGCAATAAAATTAAGTCCCTGGTTTATATTCAAGGCTCAGGGGAATGACTGAACATATGCCATGAACATATAAAGTTGCCACCTCTCAGCAGAGAAATCCTAACATACGGGATATGAATACACTTGCTACTAATTTAGCTTGCTTCCTCTGACTTTAAAGCTCAGTGAAAGAGCAACACTTCACAGATGAAGGGCTCTGAGAAAGCACAAATGAGTGGTTATTCCCATATCCTGTTACCCAGCCACAGCCGGATGTAGTGCATGAGTCCTCGGTATTGTTTCCGTTAATGTTGTTACATTACATACTAATGCCTGTTGCCTACTTATAATAAACAGAAAATCCTTCAATACTTACACCACAGTCCTGGGACAGAGGAATTCTCTACCTTATTACCATTTGTCTTGTATATGCCCTGCATGAGAATGAAGAAAATCATTCCTCTGATTGCTTTGAATTTCCTGCTCCACAACCTGAGGATAGCAATACTAGACTAGAGCACAGAGATGCTATAGATCCTAATTCATTAATACAGGTGACATGGTTTTGGAATCATCAAAAGAAGTTGCCAAAGAAGAGGAGAATATTGCTTTGTCAAATAGGTTACAATTCTTTTAGGACTCAATTCTAAGAGGACTGTCTTTTTGAAAGCCAGTGTTTTAATTGCTGGATAATCATTTATCTAAATCAAATGTTGTGTCTTAAGTGACCCTGTGACGAAAGGATTTGAGATACAGCCAAGAACTTTTCTAATACTTTAAGCTGGAATAAGAATTGCTCAGCCTTGAAGCATGACAGCCATTCATGAGTTTATTTTTCCAGCATTGAAATCCGAGTTGTACTTGGCTATGGGATCTGACAACTTTCTGCTGCCTCACATCATCCCTGCTCACCTGGCAGAACAGAAGAACGTATCTCACACTAATGCTGTCAAACCAAATCTACACTGAGAGGACAGTGACGAACACTAGCTTGAGTCTATTGAGCTAGTCTTGGGTGGGCAATGGGTAAAGAACAGAAATAAGAAGCGGTAGTTACAAGCTGAAATGAAAGGCTCCTTTACGTAGTCAAAATGAAGTTGTTTCTTGAATAAAGTGATCTTTCCTAAATCAGCTCGTTCGCACAAGGCTACATATCCATAAAGAGTTTGTCTCCTTGAATTACCGACGCTAGTAGGCAGTATCATAACTCCTGTAGGAGGCATAGGGTCCTGAGAAAATGATAATAATTCTGCAAGAAAGCCATCATCCTTTGACATATCCTTGTGCCCCATTGACTATTCTAGTGACTGGTCTCCAGCTATGCATGCAGGTTCAGTTTATCATTCCTTAGGCGAAAAAGCTTCACCTCAACAAGATAGTCACAGCTGACAATGTAATTGTTCAGTGAGTAATTTCTAAACACTTTTAGTGATGCCAAATCAAGCACAACTTCTTTCAGAACAAGGCTGCTCATTGATACTCCTTGGAAGATATTTTCATGATGTTTAGAAGTACGTTGTGGATCAATACCATTGTACTCTATGGGAATATTTTAGTTCACCATGTGGTGCAATTATCCATGAGTACAAACACAGCTAGCAATCGTTGGCCAACTGAACATGCATTAATTGAAGGTCTGAAGGTTCTAAAACAACCAGCAGTTCCTTAGATAATCACTGGTTTGGGTTATAGATTGCCTTCTTGTGGATGCCTTCTTCTTGTGGATGCATCTAGGATGCAGGAATCTGTTCCCTACTTCTAGTTTTGAGGTATTGTTCACTCTTCAAATGCTACAGGACACAATGGCTCTCATCTGCCTCTTTCAAGGCAAGTGCAATGGCTGTGTCATTATGTTTCACCTCCCTCCTTTCTGTCTTTAGCTGCTCTTCCTGAAGACCTGCAATATTGCACTCCCATAAATGACATCTGATGGATGGTAACATTCTCAGGACAAAACACCCTAAAAAAATAAAATAAGAAGAGTGTGTGTGTTGTGTTAAAGCAGACTGATACCCAACTTTTCATTGTGTTATTTATGTTAACTATCTATAGAAAGACTAGTATGTACTAAGTAACAATACATTTTGTATAATAATTCATGATGCATTGCAAAGCTAGGAGAAAACTTCCTGTGTGAGCTGAAGGAAGTTAGCTGGACACAATGAAAAACTTCTTCCTGCAAAAGTAAGAAAAGAAAGTTTACATTCAGGAAATGCTTTGAATATCAGAAATAACTACCCTTTTGCTGGGCCTTGAATACTGTTACATTTATTGTGAAATGAGGAGGAAGCCAGTCTAGCAGATTTGTCAGAAAGATGAAACAGCCACAGATGACAGAGTCTGCCTGGATGGGGAGAATCTACCACTTTTCTAGTGTGGGATATGCCTAACAGATTTTAGGCACTAAAATTTGCTAAAACAGCTGTTGAAAAGGCATATGACAGTTAACTTGAATCAGTGTTTAACTTGCAACCGAGTTGTGGTTTGGGATTTGCAGGCCAGAAGTGTTCTCTCCAGCTTTGGACTCTGGGTTGTTGAGCTTTGGGCAGGAACTCCCTGGGTGTCAGTGTCCTGAGAATCATAGAATCATACAAACACTAGGTTGGAAAGGACCTACAAGATCATCTAGTCCAACCGTCCTCCTATCACCATCCCTACCCACTAAGCTACAAAATCATATCCCGTAGCACCTCATCCAGACGCTTCTTGAACACCACCAGGGACAATGACTCCACCACCTCCCTAGGCAGGCCATTCCAGGGCCTGACCACTCTGAGAGAAAAAGTTTTTCCTTATATCTAATCTAAATTTCCCCTGGCGCAACTTATGGCCATTCCCTCTCATCCTGTCAGTAGTTATCTGGGAGAAGAGGCCGACCCCCTCCTCACCACAACCTCCCTTCAGGAAGTTGTAGAGTGCAATGAGGTCTCCCCTGAGCCTCCTCTTCTCCAGAATAAATAATTCCAGCTCCTTCAGCTGTTCCTCATAAGACTTGTGCTCTAGACACCTCACCAGTTTTGTTGCCCTTCTTGGGACATGTTCCAGGGCAAACTCCACCTGAGCACACTCCACCTCTTATAGAAGATTATGTGGCTGAGTTAGAGGCTAGTTGTCAGAAACCAAAGCTGGCTCTTTTGCTAATAAGTACTATTGTGAAGAAAGGTAGAAGCAACATCCACCCCTCCAAGGTGCTTTCAACGTGAGGTCAACTCTTTGGTCTGGCTCTGCCTGTGCTACATTACAGCTTTTCAGCTGGTCCAATACATTCATGATCCTGACCCTGATCCTGACCAGCTGACTTCCTGGCTCGACCTTGGACCAATCTCATCAAAATGGACTTGCAGGGTGATCACTACACAAAGGCTGACCTGACCACTGTCTCTGGACCTGATCCTGACCCTGGCTGTCTAAACTTCCTGACTTCTTGCTGTGGAGGTCACAGACCCTGCCTGTCTCGCTGTCACCCTCTGCTCCCAGATCCCCCTTCTCTTGTGGAGCAGCCTGCCCTCATTGCTCCCTGACATCTGGAAAGTGTAAATCCACATTCCTTTTTGCAGTGAGTAGATGGCTAAAACATACTTCTTTGGTCTAATCCAATCTCAAAGCATCCTGGGTATCCCTGTCTCATACTTTGGCTGATTCATGAGAATAACAATGCTGAAGAATATCATAAACTCACAGAATGTTGTTTGGGAAGGACTTCTGGAAATGTCTAGTCCAGACTCCTGTTCAAAGTGACGCTGTTTCTAAAATCAGACCAGGTCCTCTCTGACTTTGTCAATCTGTTTTGAAAACCTCCAAGAATTAGAAGTCTCTATACAACATTATTCAGCTTCGTGTTACCTTCCTAGTGATTTTGTTCTCTAACCTTAATCTCTCAAGCTATAATTTGTGATCATTTATCATTGCAGTTCCTACAATACTCAAATTTCTCAGGTCTTCCTGTACTAAATAGCGTCATTTGTCATGTCAACCACTATACCTAATCTGGTGGCATCCGCAGTTTGACTGAGAGTACACGTATAAGTCTTTGATACAAATGATTGTATGGGCCTCAGCATCACCCCCTTGGCTACCCTGTTTATTTTTTGGTCTTCAACTTGACATTGAGCTTTTGATCACAAGCCTTTGAGTCTATGGATTCATCCAATTTTTAACCCATCTAACAGTACATCTAACAGTCCCTTTCTTCCAGCCCATACTGCTTCATCTTCCTAAGTATGCTAGTGGAGGTACCAAAAGCCTTAATGAATTCAGGATATTTTTCATCCTTTGGTCTTCACTCATCTACATAGCAAGAGTATGTTATATGCCAATCAAGTGACAAACTCCAGAGAGTGATTTTATTCACCTAATGATCTGTCATACAGTTGCTCACTTATGTGGTTACTCCCTTCTACACAGTGCCCTGGCTTTTTTACTATCTTATAGGTATTTATGCCCACTCATTTGAGTCTGGTAAGCCACAACCGCTCTATTACACAGATGCTGTTTATCTGCTTTGAAATGGCTTTCACCATGAACAACTTTTAGTCTTTCTATTTTTGAGCTACCAAGCCTGGTTTGAACCTCAAATCTCTTTATATGAAACCACACTGCTACTTTCCCTGGTAAACAGGAAAATTCTTTCTGTCCCTTATTTCTAGGATTGTGCTATGCAAATCCGAGTTCTCCAGGTCTTGTCAAACTTCTCTTTTGTCCTGAGACTCTTTACTGTTTTCTTTTTCATCTTTTTAAAAATATTTGTTGTTTCTTTTTCAGCGTGCTTGGAAAATGAGACACTTGCAGTACGTTTATACTGCAGCGGACTGCTGGGAGTGTGGGTTGCACAAAGTAGGTTACAATACCACAAAACATGAAAAAGTTCATCTTACTGGGTACAGGCTGGAGGCCTGATCTAAGTAGAAAGATGGGCATAGTCCTGTCCATAACACTTACTGGAACTGTCATTGATTCATCTAAGCATCAAAAATTTGTGGGTTTTGTCTGACAAATGCCCAGTTCCCCTCCAGAACACATCCAAGGAAAAATCTAGCCTGCATGCTGTGCTGCTGGTCAGGGAAATGGGATCCTGGAGTGAAACAATGAGTAATCCAAGCTGACGGGCTTGTGACCTGCTGACCCTTAGATAAAGAGCTCATTGTTGATGCTGTTAATGCAGGGAAAAGAGTGATCCAAAGCTTCTTAAGCATTTCTAGTAGATGGATGGTCTATCAGGGAACAAGACCTCTTGATTGACATCTCTTCGTGAGTAAAGAGAAAAGAGTGCATTGGCCAAGCGTGACTTGTATTTCTGTCATAGGACACTGAAGGCATACAAAATACAAATTGTCTTTGCTAAATTTTGCTCAAGGGCCCCATTAAGTGTCAGAAATAAGAAATAATATAATACTTTTATTCTTTTGGTATCAAATGGAGTCAGAACTGCAGAGTTCAATCTTGATGAAGACTCATTGCAATCTGGTATGGCTGAATTTTGGACTTGTAAATTGTAAAGGAAAATTGTAAGAGGAAAAACACTGAAGTGTTCTTGTATAGTGTTTCTCACATGAATACTTTTGAGTAGAACTCTCCATGCCACTTCCCTTCTGAAAGCATTGTGACAGTTTTTATTAATGCAAAGATGGCTGTTGCTGAAGCTGTAGGACCTCATCAACACAGCTGGTGAACCTGACTCACCCTATCAAGTCAGCAATCAAATCTATAATTGATCTTTCAGGAAGAGATAGCATTGCTTTGGAGAATACCATGCAAAACACTCTGAGGTGCGAGTGACGATCCTTCTCAAATTCTGGATTTTGGCAACGCTGAATATCAAACCAACATCAAATATCAAACAGCAAGTGATGTAGCTGTGGAAGGGGAAGAGAAGAAGAAAAAACATTGCTGCAAAAATAAAATCCTATATAATATAATTTCGCAATTAATATTATTAGTGGATTTCCCAAACATAGGCTGTGTTCCTTTCAGTCAAGCACGTTCAGTTTCTATCTTATTTCTTGCACTCAATGAATCATAAATACTGATTCAGAGACATGTGAAATGCTTGATAGTTATTTCTCTTCTGCATTTGGAATAAAGCAGGAGCATGTTTCCATCCCACATGACAAGCTGGAAAAGGACATGTCTGTGGCAAATAACATTGAGAAATCTGCTTAAGAGTTGTAGATTGTGTAAATTGAAGAGGAAGTGGGTGAGGATCATCCTGAACACAGCAATGGATACAAAACTGGAAGAATGCAGCACTGAAAAAAAAAAAAAACAGGAAAGGATTATTGGCCAAATCTTCATATTTGAAAGGCGGTTGAAGACTTCAACACTTGCAGTCTGGTTAGCATAGCATTACCACCATGCAAAGCAATGGAGTTCATTCAAACCAATATATATGAAAAACCAGCAATATTTAATAAAAAACTTATTAAACTACATATTTTAATAGACAACAATAAAAGAATGATGACAACAACACCAAAGACTAGACATTTCTCTATTTTTTTTCCTCTTTCTCTTTTTGTCAAAAATAAGAGGTTGATTGGTTGATTAAGGTCCTGTGCTGAGTACCACAAAGCAATGTCATGCTACATCTTGCAAAAACTTTACACGAGGCCCTCAGTTACAATGTATGATGCAATGTTTTATTACCTGTCTATGTTTCTGTGAGACATCTCTTTCAATGAATCTTCACTTTCTGTCTGGCCTTGGGGTAAGCGTACTGAACAATAAAAACACCTTTAATAATAATATACACTTACATGGGAGAAGGGATGAGAAATTAGAGAAGAGCTATGCAGGTCGTCACAGAAGGCTGCTGCTCAGCTCAGCAGTGTCTCTTTGCACTGACAATATTCTGCTTGCATTTCTGTGTATTTGAATCACCTACCCAGATTTATCAAACAAGGCTCCTACTCATGTGTCATTAGAGCTGGAATCTTACCTTGGGATTATTTTACTTTATTGCTATGACACCTGCTACAAAAGCATAACCCTTAGAACTGATTCAGCTCCTCGTGTTTGACTGCTTTTCCTTCCAGACCAACTGCTGAACTCCAGGACAATTTTCTGGTAGAACATAGAAATCTTCAAAACAAATTTATAGCAGGCAGCAGTTTAAGGTTGATAGCCTGTTTAGACATGGCAGAAATGCAAGATTCTTATAAATAATGAAGTCACACAGACAATGCAGCCTACTAAGGCAGAAGACTTCTCAAGTGTAAACCAGAAGTCAGCTATAGATTTTAGAGGTCCTCAAGAGCCAGTGATATTTTTGGAAGGTGAGAGGCCACTCTGGAGGTGCTGCCACTATTTTAAATTTTGAATAGAGGTACACTGAGATTTCAAATGAGGGCTGCTTCAGCATTGTCTCTTAAGCTACACACCCCAAAATTCAAAACAACAACATACTTTAAAAACAGTGACTAAATCCTGCATTTCTCAAATGTCTGGGGAATCATTTGATTAAGTTCTCAAGAACCCTTTAAGTTATGTTAAAATCCATTGTAGAGAGAGATCAACAGGGATGTGTTGATATAGCCTCTAGATCTATTCTTGGAAGAACATAATTCTATATGCTTTTTTTTTAAGATCATGAAAAAATACGTGAGGAGAAATTGACAGTGT
Source organism: Penelope pileata (assembly GCA_013396635.1). Classification (NCBI taxonomy): domain Eukaryota; kingdom Metazoa; phylum Chordata; class Aves; order Galliformes; family Cracidae; genus Penelope; species Penelope pileata. The sequence continues at coordinate 513,685 of WBMW01000871.1, forward strand.
GTTCACAAAGGGAACAGCAGGTTCTTAAATTAAACTCGGTGACAAGCTTTCAGCTCAGAAAATCAAAAATTTCTTGTGAGGTACCATTAAAAACCTCTTCAGCACCAGTTAGTGCAGTGTCACCAGAACAAATGAACTGTGTGAAATGAACATAGCAAAAAATTGGATCAGATAGCCAGCCAGCTCAAGACTGTTTCCCTCTGTTACAAAAATATGCGCTATATCCCACTACTTTCCTGACATTGTCATGGCACAATGTGTAAATGGATTGGATAGAGAAGTATTTGTTCTCTTCCTGTCTGCCACAAAAGGCTTTGTGCTATTGAAGACAGAAAACACCACGTGTTAATGTGCTGTTCCCCATCTGATGCCTGTCCAACATCCTCATTCACAGCAGTGAAAGGGCAGCTGTACCTGCCCATATCTGCAGTATATCTTTGTCAAACGAATTTCACATGATTGTGTTTGCAAATACGGGATTGACCAAAGTTAGTTGTTGTCATGAGATAATAATTGATGTGTAATTCAAAATATTCAAGCATACACACCATAGCAAAAGTCGTGAAGGTAAGGAATGCACACTAGCTACAGAAATAATTGGATGGACGATAATTGGATGATTAGACGAAACTCATTTATGAAACTCTGGGTGCCTCTGCCTCTGTCTTGGATGCAGCAAAATCTAACTTAATCAGTGATGACAGCTTTTAGGAGTAAGCCTGATGAGAAGCAGACTAGAAATTTCTATCTTACATTAGACGTATAAGCATGATAACACCCCACAAACTGCTTTGGACCTATTATTCTCAGTTTTCTTCCATGTTAAGTACTGTCAGTATATCCCAGTGTAAGCAGCTTGCTACTACATCAAGTGAACACTAAAGTGATTATAAGAAAATATCATAACTATATCATTACATAACTATTTCATAATAGCCAAATAGCCAGACAGTACACTATGTATTATATAATGGTGTTGCTCTTTCAATATGGTGCAAATTTGCATGATGCCCAGAAAAACACTGAGCACAGATGTACATAGCACTGCGTGCAAAACTGTGCATCAGCTGAGACACTTAAAACTACATATACATTTAAGCTGAGATAAATTACAGTGCTCTGAATGCTGCTTATCGTGTCCTTAGTCACCATGAATGATAAATGAAGAAAAGGTACCATCACTCTTTCAGCAGCTACACTAAGGGACATTTTGGTATGTTATGCTAAAATATCATTGTGCTGTGCTGTTTTCAACACAGCGTATTATTACTAGTAGCTTCACAGCCAGTGGCAGGTGGGAAAGGAAATGATTTATCATAGACTGCTCCGAAGAATTGCCTGATTACTTGTAGTAGCGAAGAACACCCTCTGCTCCCTGGGTTTCAGAGGCTGCCATAAACACTAAGAGCTTCACAGGATAGGGCACAAGCTCTTAGGTCATGACACCTCGTACCAAAGGTAAAGAAGGACTGTATAGAGAAATAGGGTTTAAAAGATGACATTTATTTGTATTCATTAACCTATTGAACTGCGTACATTGAGACAGGTCAGTTTTCTTCTTAGCTAGAGCTACTTACTGGATTTTGATTTCTTGAGATCATTAAATCAATTTACATTCATTATCCATGCTCTTTCGAATAATGTGAGACTAAAGGAAAAAAAAGAGGATCTTGAATACTTCAGGTTTTTGTATTTTTTGTATTGTTTTAATTTTACATTTGTGGTTGATTGATCTGGTCGCAAATCTGGACTGAATCATAGAATTATAGAATGGCTGAGGCTGGAAGGAACACCCAAGACCACCCAGTCCCAACTTGCTGCCGGACAAGGTTGCCACTCACTGGATCAGGCTTCCCAGGACCCCGTGCAACCTGGCCTTGAACACTTCCAGGGATGGGGCATCCGCTTGTAACACAAAGATGCACTCCATTTTCTCATACTGATTATTTGCGGAGTCTGTATGTTAAAAGAGGAAGAGAGTCATATCATTTTATAACTACATCAACATTTATCTCTCATTAAAGAAATTATTCATTCATTAATTATGATGGAAGTATCACTTTTATGGGGAGGTTATCAGAAAGAGTAATTGGAGCATGCTTCATGCCATAAATTTAGTACACTGTGAATGAGTTGTTATATATATTAACCTTTAAAATAATCATTACTACTTAGTAATAGCAGAAGAGGTGCAAGACAGGTTCAGTGAATTAATGTTTAAGTGGGAAGAGTTGATACTCAAGGCAAAGGTCACTTATTCCAGTCAGCCACTAACCCCCAGGAAGTACCCTGTGTCGAGATTATTAATATAATTATCAAATTTTAAAAGACATGAGAATAGCTTCCACTTTTGGTTTAAGTCTTACATCCTGAACACATTGATGTATAATCTCACATTAATGACACTAACAATTTTTATTGGTTTTATGTTTATGTACTTTTACATATAGCTGGCTGAACACCAGTTGATGTTGAGAGCATCTATGTGCTAAGTTTAAAGATTTGCACCGTTTTGGAATTACAAGTATATGCTTGCTTAAAGGATGCAAATCATTTGAGTAAGAATCAATAACCAGTTTTGATCCAGAGATTATCTGTAATGCTTTGTAGATTAGTTCTGAGTGTACATTACTAAACATCTGAAGAGTGAGGATCAATAAATGCAGAAAGAGAAATTTAACAAGTATCAGTCGTTATTTAAATCAGCAAAGACAGTACAGAAGATAGAGGATATGCAATCTCTAGAAAAAGAATTACAGAGTAACTAAGCAGATAATAGGAATTTTCTCACTTTTACCTTTCCAACTCTCTCACCCATTCTGCTGTGTAAGGCTGAGCTGTCCCACAACACTATGTCAAAGGCTTGTGGAAGCCAATGTGAATTTTTACAACAATATTGCATCAATAGAGCTTTATAGTAAATATAATAATCTCTGTTGGTCAGTTTTGTCTCAGAAAGATCTTAGCAAATGCTGAGAAGATCCATGCTGGGGTAAGATAAGGATTATAGGTATGAGGAAGACTCAACACATTTCAAAAGGAAAAGCAACAACTGAAAGAGACAATATGATATGTATATAAAATAATAAAAGATAGAATGAAAAACAGACTTTTGATATTAGTCTGCCCTTTAGATTACCACAAAGACAAGAAATAACTTATCCATACTGAAAGGCAACAAACATAAAATAACACAAGTACGCTATTTTATACCATCTACAATTAACCTGCGACATTCTTTGCCACGGGCTACTACTGAAGGAAGCAGCCCAGTAAATTCCAGGAAAGAGCTCAGCCTAAGATGACAACTTGATAAGGACTATCAATCCTTGAGCTTCAGGGTATAAGCCAGGGCCATCTGGGTCTCAGGGTTGAGTTCTCCTTTTGTGGCCAAATACAGAAGGGAGCAGGAGTGCTAGGGTAAGTTATGGTCGAAGGGCAGATATTGTACCAGGAGAACTGCTGCTTTGTGATCATCATGGTTTTTCTCTTGGGTTTTACAAATCTGGAGGATGTGGTTTGATATTTACTGGGAGACGTATTAAAATGTCAGTATGCATGTTATGGCTGTTTAGCACTTGTGTGATTCATATTCCTATAAATCACTAGAAAGACAAGAATATTTTTAGTTTTTATTTATCTCAGGCAGTTGAACAACTGAATGCACTGAGGATTTTGCATCAAAAACAAGTTAGCTATGTATCATAAGTTACACTGTGTTTGTATCTTTTAATCCAGGAGCAAAAAAATTTAAAAACTTTGTAGATTAGTGGTTAAAAAGTAGATGAGGCCTTGGGTAGTCTAAATTATATTCTCAGATCTGAGTCAGATCTCCTGTCTGAATTCAGAGAAGTGATTTAATTTCTATGCATCTAAACTTCTCCACACCTGCAAAATTGATCTGCCTAATGAAGATGCTGTGACATTAAATCATTAAGTGTATTCTGTGTTCCAGACATGAAAAAATATTATGTAAATGCAGGGTGTTATTACTGAGCTTTGTTCTGGAGCTCCTGCAAATGAGTCAGATTTCTCTAGCTGTCACGTCACATCAAATAACTGCAATTATATAGTAACATCATAGAAAGGAATATTTATCTGAGTGAAATTCCCTTAAAGAGTTGTTACCTGGCACCCCAGATAGTCTGGTATACTTAGCCAGATTTATAGCTGGAATTATGGTGGACTGTTCCTTGAAATGCCAGGTTGTTCTGGGTTTTGTACACTTTGTTTTTGCTCTCTTTTTCTCTCTCTCTCAGATCATCTACCAACAGTTACCAAGAATCATTGAGCCAGTTGCAAGGTGCTGTTCTCACACTGCACAAGGCAGCACCATGGATACTGGCTGAGCTCAGCTCAGGAGCTGCATTCTGCTCTGTCTTCCCTTTCCTATCAACAGCCAACACAGCTCCTTAACAGTGAGGGGTATTACACTGATGAATTTAGCAGTGTACATCAAGCTAAGTTGTTCTGCAACTTGTCTTTTCCCAATTACAAAAAAGGGAATTGAAATAATAACCCTCTATGTTCCTCAGCAGATTTGATTATGCCTCACTCCTGTGCCTTCAGAGTCCATACTGTTTCTTTTTCTCCTTAAAGAGAATCTTTCAGCTGCCATCTTGGCAGGTGCTGGATGATGCTGGAGGGTGCATGTGGGCAACCAAGAGGAAGTTCACAGACATGCCATTACGTCTGGGGGCCAACTTACTTCTGTCCACTCAGGCTTGCTGCAGGGTGAAAGCCAGGATAAAGGTTGCATGCAAGAGATAATTGGAACAAATGCTCCCAGTAACAGTACCAATGGGAACAGATTGTGTAGAAAGTACAAGCGCAGGGACACTTCAGGCAGCGTGTGTTGTGACGTTATGCCTGCAACTGCAGAGCTCTGTGCTGTTCCCTTTTAGCAATGCCACCTCCTTGTGTTTTGGATTAGGCCCAGGAGAAGGATCTCTCCCGCAGTAGATGAAAGAAGTAACAAAATACACTGAAAACAGCCTCAATACGAGACCTGCTTCCTGCTTGTGGTGAATGTTATGATCCAATAAATATTGTTTTCCCTTTTTTAGGTTTCTACTTTAATTTCTACAAAAATAAATTAAAGAACCATCTTAACTATCAGTGAAGTTACTGGAAATTGTAGATGCCTTACTCTGACTTGTGAAAGAGACGCCAGATGTAAGTACCAGTTATGAAATTTTGGCTCCAGCCTCACTTGCAAGCTCCGTGGTTGATGGCCATGGAGTCACGTATATTCTGTCTAGCACAACAGTCATAACATAGGAATCCCAAAACAACCTCCCTATTTAACACGCTTCAGCCTCAGCCTGAACAGTGCTGCTACTGGGGGGAAATAGCTGATTCTCATTAGGCATTTGCTCAGATGCTGAGAGAGCTAGAGTGTTGGCGTTATGAAGGAAAGTACAGAATAGATTCCTTCATCTATTTTACACAGCTGACAAACACTAATATCCTTCAGCCTCTCTCCAGCTGGGTTGGGTTCAGATGACCAACACAGTAATGAAAGTCTCCATATCCTATTAGCAGTTCTCAGGCCAGCCATAGTTCATTGAAGAAATGTCGGCTCTGAGCTGAGATGGATGGCTTCCTCTGTAATGAAAACAGAGTGAGAAGGAAGGCTGCATGAGGAAGACCTGTTTCCATTTCATCCCTGTGCAGAGGGGATGATACTATAGGGAAAGGGGAATTTTGTTAAGTATCTGGTACCTTTGTTTCATATAACAAAGAAAAGACAAATGGTAACACATTCATAATTCTAGCACCAGTTTTGACATAATAGGACAAAATGGTGCCTCAGGATTCCTGTGTACCAAGCAGATGGGCCATCCATTATCTTCCTTCAGGTCAGGGGTCATCCTAAAACGAGAGTCAGCAATCATTTTGCAGGGTACAACAAAACCATTTTTTTGCCTGCTTCTTAATCCCAGAAAGCACTACTGTCCTCTACTTTTGTCCACATACATTATCATTTTTGTCTATTATCTGCGTCCCCAGAGACCTAATAGTCTTTTCTTCAGTGTGGCTTGATCTGGAGCAGCTGTAAGCTTTGCTGCAGGCAGTGTCTGACAACCGCTTGCCTCTTGGTCAGTGTCAGTTCCCTGGGGGAGGGCAGGCATTCACTTCATTATTAGAAGCGTGGAAAAAATCCTATATTCGTTTAGATCCAGAATAAATACGTAATATTTGGAACAAAGGACCTGTGTTCCAGTCCAGCTGGCAGTGCTTTTACCATTGCCATTCTTCAAGGCCAGCTACTGCTTAACGCATGCATTAAGGTCATTTATTTAAAAATAATGGAATGTGCCGCAAAAGCCCTTTTTTCCTCTGTCAGTCTAAATTTCACCTTCCAGCATCTTTCATTGATCCTGGAGCACTAAGAGCTTGTGTGAAACAGCACTTTTGTAAAAATAAAGATTGTTCAACTACAGTACTTGGGAGAAGAGAGCACACCAAAGAACAAGCCCAGTGTTTTGTTTTTTTTTTTTAAGAAAACAGTCCCGAGCCTTGTTCTGTCATACAACATTATACTCTTACTCAGGTGCAAGGTGAATGTGAATTTTGTCAATAAATTACCTCTTGCATTACTGGGGTAGAATTACATGTCAATAAAAGGCTTTACTGTTAGTCTACCACAGGACATCCTGGTACTTTACATGATTACTCAAGGCAGGAAGATGCCCTTCAAATCTGTTCACATACTTTTTGCTGCAGTTGCCCTGCACGTTGCTGTTTCTGCTACCTTGTGTTTGAGACATGGAAGAAGTGGGCTCTGAACTGAATGGCTCCTCTTTGTTTCAAGCAGGAGCCAATCCTGAAAATGTTCAGCATTGCATGAATTTAGGCCCTGTTCATGTTACTGGACATGACCACTTACTCCAACAGGACTAAGATCTCACTGGTAATAATACAACTACAGTTTAAGCCAGATGGAGTCCAGACTTAGCAGATTCCAAGGTGAAGGAGCTCACAGAGGCTTCTTCCTCAAAGACTGCATTAAAAGGCTAATCAAGATGAATGTGAGATGTACTTCAAGGGTAAAATCAAAGGTCTGTGCATCCTTTGATACCAACGTCCAAAAATTCTGGCTGAGATTCATTTGAAGTAATGGCAGCATCTAAGAGCTAAGAATGAACTCTGAGTTAACATGTCCAAAGGATGATTCATCCTTAAATCCTTATCTTAGATGGCTGAATCATCCTTATCCTTATCCTTATCCTTATCCTTATCCTTATCCTTATCCTTATCCTTATCCTCATCCTCATCCTCATCCTCATCCTCATCCTCATCCTCATCCTCATCCTCATCCTCATCCTAACTTAGGTTGTAATAATACCACATCTGTGACTTTATTTTTAGCTAGTTAACATTTTGTAAAATATTTTGTTAACAGAAGCACTAACTAGGGAAAATAAATCCAATGAAAATGCTTGCTAGTATCTTTAAATTTTGCATTTTAATAGCTGGGAGCTACAGGTATTGTTGGCTTATTGTAAATAGAATACTTTTCCTGTACTTCAAGATGTGTAAGACAACATTTGTCATAAACGGAGTCAACAGCAAATAAAGTTAGACTGTAAAAGAAAGAACTTTGTTATTGGTGTGCTAAGTATTCACAATCATGTAGGCCTTCTCTCTTTTCTAACTATGTTATTATAAGTAGAGAAGATCTGGGGTCTGAGAAGAGGATGGGGGTGTGAACAGGACAAGAAAGCATCATGAAAAGTCTTCTGTGGAGCCAACAACATCTTTCCTAGCCATTTTCCAAACCACACATTGCCCTTGAGTAGAAATTTTTGCTTGGGTTTGGAGTAATGGAATAAGCCATTTTTCTAGTGCCCTGAAAAGACAAAAAGAAAAATATTATGTTGCCTGTCTTACCATGGTTCAAAACTCTTATAAAGTTAGTAAAGGCTACTAAACCTTTTTGTGTCCAACGCCGTCTAGTTCTAATGATAACAATATAAATATTCATAAAGTTTTACAGGAATTGTCCTAAAAATTGTTACTAATTGAGAACTTTCTCTGAAATTACTAAGGTCAAACAATGGAACATATTTTGTGATCCATCTCACATTTCCTTGTCAAATTTTGTGGGCTTAAGACAATTCCAACTGAGAAACAAGAAATGTATTTCCTCCAGAGGGACATACATAATTTTGAATGTACAATCTGTAAACATCATCAAGCTATTATCAGGACATAATCGAATTTTCTCAGAAAAATGTGCCCCACATTTCAAATATTTCCAAGGAAACATGTTCCTACTGTTCTCTGGAAAATACGTGACCTCTAAGTGCTTGCACTACATTCACAGAGGTGATCAAGGAGCTGAGATACATCTATTTAGCATGACTTCTAGAAGCCCTTCAAATGGTTAAGTCTCCATCCTGTTCCTGATTACTTTTTGAGTCAGCCAGTCTCAGTGCTTAAATCAATTTTGTGATCCTACTTGGAGGTTTCCCAAACTGAATTTTCTGTTGCTCAGCAGTCTTTATCTTTTTGTTGTTATTGTTTATTTATGATGAAATAGACTGAAGATTCCGTCAGATCTAGTATAGCTTATCAGATAAAAAAATATCCTGTATAACAAAGGACAACAGTGGATGAATCAATTCTTCTATATCTTTCCCTCGTAACGGTAAGTTCCAAACCCTCTTAAAGACATTTTTGGGGCAGATACTTTAATGTGAGGATTATTATTTAGGAGGAATTGAAACCAAACTTGCCATTTCTGCATCATTTACAGCTGTTTTCCTTCAATGCACATACTTCACTCTAATTACTGTTAATAGGAGCTGGTTGTGCAGTCTGAGGAAGTCTGAATTAGTTGCTGTTCATTCAGCATAGATGAAGATGTTTGTGACTAAATAAAACGCTGCCATTCTGAATGCCCAGCATACAACACTAATTGGACTGCCACCTTGACAATATGGCAAGGGCATAGAGGGGGGCAATTTTGTCTTTCTTTTGTATATGAAGGTCAAGAACACTTGCAGCTGCTTCACTCTGACAAAAACAAGAGTGGCTTCCTTCCCTCTTCCTGCTTCTGTCCTTCCACTCCCCTTCATCTTCCACTTTAAACAGCAACACAGGGAAAAAAAAAAAAGAAAAAAAAAAAGAGAGAGAGAAGAAAGCTGGAAATAAAATCTTTTGATAGATTTAACTACTTATGCATTATGCCTCTGGGGGAAATTAAGCTCAGGCCAAATGGCTGCAGCCATGAAGGTACTTGTTCTTATATGTGGGTGCTCATTTCTGCCAATTCAGTTTCAGAGTTCAGGCAGCTACTGAGCTACAGCAGTAATGGGTACCAGCAGAGCTGTAGTGGCTGCTGAGGTGAGCTGCTGTAGCAATTGGGAGAGGCTATGACTCACCTGGAGACAGTTCTCATGCCTCAGAACAGACAGAGAGTAAGTTACTATGTCATTCTAAGTCAATCACATGTCTAAGTCCTAATTTAATGAGGTATTTAAATCTTGTTTGTATATTTGTTTCAATATCAGCTTTCTTTTTCTTTTTCTTCTTTTTTTTTTTAAATATTAATTTGAATGGCTGGTATACCAACTTAGGATATGTCTACAAAACCTCATGATAAACAGAACAAAGGGTGCTTATACAAATCTTAGGTCTGGTTTAACTAAACTGATGTGCAGTCTTGCCTGAAATTAAATCAGTCAGTTTGCTGAAAGAGGTAAGAGCTAAGACAATACGTCTGTGCTTCCCTTGGAAACATAGGTTCACTCCACAAGTGTGACACTCTGCAGAACACTGCATCATTTCCCTTTTTTCCAGCTTAACATGGCATTGTCAGTATTACCTAGGAGTTCTCCAGAATAATACACCTATGTATTATTGTATTAATGTATTTGTTGCTGGTGTTTTTTCATACAGATTTGCTTATTCCTTATCTTTTCCCTCAGCCTCTTTCTCTCTCAATTTTTATGGAAGAAAATGCTCTTGTCTATCAATAGTCCTATTTTTCTTTGATAAAAGGTTACCTATTGTTAATGTCTTGACTGAGTTCTTAATGAAAAAAAATTCTAATAAACCAGACAAAACTGTTATTACCAGAAGGGTAATAATGTTTTGTCTGGTTCCTCCGTAAACTGATAACTTCCTATAATGTGAAATACTCCACTAAGCTATGTCTCTTTTCCCCAAATTCCATTAATTAGAAATAAATAACCAATATTATGTGAATAATAAAGCATCCTGAGGATTTTGGAGAATGTAGCCATTATGTTTTACTGTCTCATTTCTTCACTCTTCATAGTTTTTGTATCATATAATGGCCTAATAGTGGCCTCAAAACAAAGACATCCTTCCTTCAGTCAGACTCCCTTCATCTCTGTGCAAAGCCTCCCAAAGAGCCATTGGCTCACTCTCAGCTCTGAGAACTGTCCCGAAGGTCGCATCCCTCACTCAACCTCTACCAGGCACAACGCACTGGCAGATCTGGTGCTTGCAAAATTTTCTTGATCCTGACTGGAAGAATCTTCTTAAACATAGGTTTGTGTGTACTGAGAAATCAAGAAGAACCAAGGTGCAAGTTCAAGCCATGGCCTTAATAACCTATACTGTTTCATAGCATACTCCCTGACATGTATGTCTCTGATTCATGAGAGCCATACTCTCCATGCAGTGATGAAATGCTTTGCAAGGTGACACAGACAACGAGACATCCCATACTTACACAGGGATGAAGATTCCCTGCAGTTCCCTTGTTTTGGTTTTGGGGTGGAAGAAGGAAGACAAGCTACATAGACTTGCACTTTGCTCTCAGAGCCAAGTGTGACTAGTTGTTATTGGGATCAGAAAATATCTTTTGGTTGTGTTCAGTTCAATAGGGACCTGGTCTAGGGACAGGAATGTACACACAGAACATACTGCTCTTCTATCAACTAGGGGTCTAAAGTGTTATTTAGCCTTTCATCTTTCCAACCACCTTCTAGTGCCTTGAAGTCACCTATAGATTACTGTCCTGTAGTATACCCAGAGATCTTACTACCATCTGCATTTCTTGCGCTGGCTCTACCAGCTCAGTGCAGCCCAGGCTGCAGCTGCTACCAGCTCTTGACCATTATCCTTTTTTTTTTTCTTTTTTTTTTCCCCAGGAAGATTAAAAACATATTTTGCTGGGGACTACGTTACCAGAGAGAGCTGTTTTGGTATTTTTTTTATGAGAAAAAAACCACAATCATGGCATCTTTTTAAAATGCAGAAATTATCACAAGAAAGTCTAAATCAACACAATTGTCCAATTTATAAGAATGTTATCTTTTTTCAAATGCCTCTGTATTGGATTTTTCAGCTATATGTGTGTTACCACTGAATTCAAATGTTCATTCAAAACTATTTCTCAGAAAATGAAAATGTGAATCTCAATGCTGCATAGCGAACTGATACAAGAATGTAATAAGTGATGCTGTCACCCTTATGCTACCAATGCAGGGGGAAATGAAGCACGTGATATTATAACCAGGTAAGTGATTCTTTTTGCCTAAATCAAACTGAAATCTTATTGTCCTTATTTCATTTTCATTCAGAATGATAAAAGCACGATTTAGGCTGTGCTCTCTGGAAAAGGAACAAACATACAACATGCTTGCAATTTTGACTTGTATCCTTGGAACTAGCACCTACTCCTAGTAATACTATGAAGAAAAGGACATAAGTATGTGGTTAAATGTCATTATTTTGTAACTATTTATGTAGTACCTTACAAAATTATTTGGGTAGTCAGACCACAGGACAGCCAGTTGTTCTGTCTGTGTCCCTTCCCAGCTCATTGTACACCTCCAGCCTACTTCCTAGCAGGGCAATACAAGGAGCAGAAAAGTTCTTGACTTAGCGTAAGCACTGTTCTGCAATGACTAAAACACCTGTGTGTTATCACTATTATTTTTTTCAAGAATCCAAAACATGGCATCATACAAGATTCTGTGAAGAAAATAAATTCCATGCTAGCCAAAATCATGACAATCAGTCTAATGATGAGTAGAGTAAGCATTTATTTTCCAATACCATCAAATCAATTTCAGTATGGATTCTTTGGCTACATTTGATTTTGAGGCAGAGAGATGTTCCACTTTCTCATGTTCAGATGACTCTAGATTGCAAAGTTCCAGCCCTACCCCCGAATCAGACCAAGTTACACAGGAGACCCTTGCCTAGTTCTATGCCCTGGTTTTCATGTAAACAGATGCCCCAAATGTGGTCAGGAAGAGAGGAGCAGACTCCATCCCGGTGTGGTCAGTTTAAAGAGGCCAGAATCACCATGCATACCCATCTGCAAAACTAGATGCAATAGACTGATTCAATTCATCTAGTCAGAAGCCCCTTGTCACTGCATGATTCTAGATTCTTTTCTGTTCCAGCATATTTTAGAGTAGAAAAGGTTATAGACGTTGTCATACATACTGTCATACTTTTTAGGTCATTTATGTTAAAAAGGACTTGCAAGCGTTCAGTAACACCCAAAAGAAGAAGGTTCTTGACAAGATGAAGAGAGATCCTGACAGCAGATATGTCTTACTTGTCTTCTGATTCCATGCTCCTGCTTTTACTGTAACTTACCTAAGAAAAATAAATTTCTGCCTCCACTACTGCAGCTGTCAATCCCTGGAGCTGGTACAGGCTAACCCACCTGCTCCGTGTTCCTTCTCACCAGCAAGATGTACAAAACACCACTGGGAAATGATGCTTTCGTGCTACAAAAACCAGCAAACCAGAAATAAAGCAAGGCACAGCTGCTGCCTTGAGAAACCCCAGCCTGAACTCCAGGCTGAGCACTCAGCCACAGGCCGCAGAGCAAAGCTGAAGCAACAAAAGTGAATTGCTCAAGGGAGAGCAAAAGTTTGAACATGAGGCAAATGAAGCATGAAAAACGAAGCAGTGAACCAAACAATTATTCACCACTACAAGAAAATCCATTAAAGAAAAACAAAGCCATTTACAATAGCGCAGCTGAGGGAGGTAGAGATGAAAGCATGGAAAACAATCCCCCCTGAAAAGCTATCTTGAAATTCTCGGACTGAGGAAGAAAAGTAGAGAGGGAATGGAGTGGAAGAAAAAAGGGATGGGAGAAGGAAAAAATATCAAAATGCAAATTACCAAGCTTCATTAATGGCCTCATTCCAAAATATGCAAGAAAAGAACACTAAAAAAGGGGTATTGCCTTTCTGGGCACAGTGCCACTTCATCACACGTGAGGAGAGACTCCCACATGACTGAGATGATTTACCAAAAGATCATAGAAATGGTAAAGTAACTGGTGAAAAAAGAAGATGGGGGGAGTGGGGTGGTGGTGGTGGTGGTGGTGGTGGTGGGGATATCCTCTAATCAATTTAAAGATATTGTCTGTTCATTACTACGTAGTTCTGCAACTGGATTCACTGAAAACAGATATAACTGAGGTAAGCATTTGCTGTGGTACTCTCCCTGCTACTCAGTAAAATTCTGAACATGCTAATGCTGCAAAGTGGCTTATTCTGAAGACAACCTGCTACCTACAGCATGTCACCAACACCACCAAAGATAGCTATAGGCACATTCAATTTTCCAGAAGTAAGAACCATAATAGATTAGATCTTATAGAATTTTTTGCATGATTGTCATGTATGAGAAGATGTTTTGGGCAATCCAGTCACCACTGTTCCATGCACCATCTATCACGGTACAAAATCCAGAGAAATGTACAGAGTAACACCAATATCACAGAATCACAGAATCACAGAATTGTAGGGGTTGGAAGGGACCTCAAGAGATCGTCGAGTCCAACCCCCCTGCCAGAGCAGGTTCCCTACATCAAGTCGCACAGGTAGGCGTCCAGGCGGGTCTTGAATATCTCCAGGGAAGGAGACTCCACAACCTCCCTGGGCAGCCTGTTCCAGTGCTCCGTCACCCGCACTGTGAAGAAGTTCTTCCGCATGTTGGTGCGGAACTTCCTGTGCTCCAGCTTAAGGCCATTGCCCCTTGTCCTGTCCCCACTGACCACTGAAAAGAGGTTCCCCACCTCCATTTGCCTCCCGCAACTAAGATACTTATAAACATGGATCAGGTGCCCTCTCAGCCTTCTTTTCTCCAGGCTGAACAGACCCAGCTTACTGAGCCTCTCCTCATANCCATGCTAGCCAAAATCATGACAATCAGTCTAATGATGAGTAGAGTAAGCATTTATTTTCCAATACCATCAAATCAATTTCAGTATGGATTCTTTGGCTACATTTGATTTTGAGGCAGAGAGATGTTCCACTTTCTCATGTTCAGATGACTCTAGATTGCAAAGTTCCAGCCCTACCCCCGAATCAGACCAAGTTACACAGGAGACCCTTGCCTAGTTCTATGCCCTGGTTTTCATGTAAACAGATGCCCCAAATGTGGTCAGGAAGAGAGGAGCAGACTCCATCCCGGTGTGGTCAGTTTAAAGAGGCCAGAATCACCATGCATACCCATCTGCAAAACTAGATGCAATAGACTGATTCAATTCATCTAGTCAGAAGCCCCTTGTCACTGCATGATTCTAGATTCTTTTCTGTTCCAGCATATTTTAGAGTAGAAAAGGTTATAGACGTTGTCATACATACTGTCATACTTTTTAGGTCATTTATGTTAAAAAGGACTTGCAAGCGTTCAGTAACACCCAAAAGAAGAAGGTTCTTGACAAGATGAAGAGAGATCCTGACAGCAGATATGTCTTACTTGTCTTCTGATTCCATGCTCCTGCTTTTACTGTAACTTACCTAAGAAAAATAAATTTCTGCCTCCACTACTGCAGCTGTCAATCCCTGGAGCTGGTACAGGCTAACCCACCTGCTCCGTGTTCCTTCTCACCAGCAAGATGTACAAAACACCACTGGGAAATGATGCTTTCGTGCTACAAAAACCAGCAAACCAGAAATAAAGCAAGGCACAGCTGCTGCCTTGAGAAACCCCAGCCTGAACTCCAGGCTGAGCACTCAGCCACAGGCCGCAGAGCAAAGCTGAAGCAACAAAAGTGAATTGCTCAAGGGAGAGCAAAAGTTTGAACATGAGGCAAATGAAGCATGAAAAACGAAGCAGTGAACCAAACAATTATTCACCACTACAAGAAAATCCATTAAAGAAAAACAAAGCCATTTACAATAGCGCAGCTGAGGGAGGTAGAGATGAAAGCATGGAAAACAATCCCCCCTGAAAAGCTATCTTGAAATTCTCGGACTGAGGAAGAAAAGTAGAGAGGGAATGGAGTGGAAGAAAAAAGGGATGGGAGAAGGAAAAAATATCAAAATGCAAATTACCAAGCTTCATTAATGGCCTCATTCCAAAATATGCAAGAAAAGAACACTAAAAAAGGGGTATTGCCTTTCTGGGCACAGTGCCACTTCATCACACGTGAGGAGAGACTCCCACATGACTGAGATGATTTACCAAAAGATCATAGAAATGGTAAAGTAACTGGTGAAAAAAGAAGATGGGGGGAGTGGGGTGGTGGTGGTGGTGGTGGTGGTGGTGGG
>WBMW01000872.1:0-42507 GCA_013396635.1 Penelope pileata
ATGATTCTATGATTCTATAAGTACTGAGAAAGTCAACAGAATTTTTGGATATATAGCTATAGCAATAAAACATAATTCTAAATAATTGTAATGGGGAAGAGAAGGAAAAAGAAAGAAGGAGAAACAGGAAGAGGAAGAGGAAGAAAAAAGTTTCAGGTGTAATATGTAATACTTGTGATTTTGAATAACATTAACCTCGGCCATTAATATTAGCTTAGTATAAATAAAGAGGAAGAAAGAAACTCAGCTATTTAAGATGCATAAGCCTGAAGAATGAGAAAGGTGAAAGAAAATTGTACCTTCTATATAATTTGCGCTGTGAAATTATCATAATAGAAGGGCTGACAGTGAAATAAAATGACAATAATCTGTCACTGAAAAGAGCAGAAAACATAAAATGCTTTTATTGCTCAAATTGTCCTTTTTTAAACTGATTTTTTGGCTCTGAAAGCCAGTGTACACATTTGGCATGTAGAAAATTAGCTCCAGATAGCTTTTGGAAGAGAAAGAAGAAAACACAGTGCTTTGAATCAACATTTATGTCTTAATATATCTACTTTATGTAAAGTTCTATTCCTTTACATTGCTAAAGCAGTATCATGGCTGCTTCACTTAGCAGTATAATAGGGAAATATCCACCACAGTTCTTATCAATTTAGTGCAGATTGTAGAATAGACTATGTGCATGAAATTGAAAAAACAAGCCTCAACTGTTCACCTGGACTTCAATATTCACTTCGTTTATGCAAGAGTATTTGGATGCCTTCAAACTACATGACAGTTTGCAAGGGGAAACTATGCTTCTGTTCTGCTGAGATGAGAATTGTGAAGAGTATAATGTATATTACAGCAGGCGTACAATATTAAGGAAATACCAAGACCCAATCAGCTGGATTCTCTACTTTTAGAGAAGGAAGCACCCTATTCCAAAATGCTTAGGAAGATATAGAACTCATGGAAATAAATATCTTTTCTAATAGGATCAACTAAGTATGAGCACAAAGCAAAAGATGAGAAAGAAGAAGAGAAATGAGATGTCTTGGAGAATTAGAAGAATATATTTTACCTCAGTACAGAAATGTATTTCTAAGCTTGCTTAAATAGTAATAGCAGAAGACATCTTTTTGAATTGGAAAAAAAACAGCCAAGTTTATTCCTGGCATGATTCTCATATGCCAATTCATCGAATGACACACTGAATACAGCTAATCCCAAATATTTTTTCTGTGATCCATGGTGGTGAAAGAATTGAAAACTAGGGCCAACTGCCTGTGGCTGTTAATGTCAGAGGAGATTGTACTCATTCAATGAGTTTCATATGCATATCTGAGTTTGGTATTTGTCCTTAAAGGAATAGATGTTGCCACGACTGCTTTTCTGTACAATTTGTTTAATTTTAGATCAATAAATATGAAAGAAAGAAATATGTAAAATTGAGAAAAAATAATTTAAAAAACATCATTAGGCACTTAGCTCTTCTTTTTCTAGAATGAAGCAAAAGTTACTTGGAAATTTTAGAGATCAATTGGAAAATGCAGGATTTTTTTCTTTGCCAGATGTAAGGCAATAAAAGTTCAATAAAAGCTATTTCTGACTTAGACTAGCTTTTGAGTGTCATATGCCATAGTTTCCACTACTCTGTCAACAGCATCAGAAAGAAAAGCTAGCCTCACAGTGGTCCTCTTCGCTTTCATATTTCTGTTTATTCTTTTATTTTCCGCAAGATGTAAAAGATGTATTAGATCCTGAATGTTCTGATTTTCTATGATGTTTGAAATTGAAAAATAGATAAATGATAGGGAAAGGAGAACCAAATCCTTCGCTCTCTACTATTTGTAAATAATAAAGACTATTTAAAGATCTATCATTATCCAAAATTTTAAGTTCTTAAGGTATCCTTAGGGTAATTCTACTGACCTCTGGCACTCAAGAATCTCAGACCAGAGATTCTTTATCTCTGTGACATTACCTTTAAAACTACTAATCCCTTCCTACAAAACTCAGACAAGTTACACTGAGAATTCTAATTTGATAAAACACTAGGATCCAGTTATATTACAGACAAAATATGTTTTACTCTTTTTTAAAAAAACGTACAGTATAAACATTGCTGCAAGGTCAGATTTGCTTCTGGATCTTGTCCCTTCTGCTCCATTTCATGTTGCACATTCATGATCAAACATACAGAATGCTGCTCATTCATTAGAATGACTCTACCCAACATCAGAAAGCTAATAAATACACTGTATCTACATCATCACTAAGATGAAACTTTCCAAGACAAATTTGACTGTTTCATTTATTATTACCTGATCTTTCAATGTAACGAGCAGTCCTGCTAAAAACATTTCTCTCTTATGAAGACTGTTTCCTCAGCTGCTTGAGAAATTCTCTGGCTAGCACTGCTATTTCAAGAATAAAGTGCGCCTTTTCATAGTGCTCTGTTTCTTTTCAAAAACCACAGCCTACATATTAAAGCAAGGCTCTTACTGTTTTGAAAACTATAAAGATTTTATTCTTCCCTTGGTATGATAGAGAAGCTGTCCCCTGCTGTTTGGCTGATGCTGTGTTTTTCACAGACACTGCCAGATATAAATTTAAATTTTGTAATATGCAGACAGCTGAGTTTTCTAAAAAAAAAAAAAAAAACTAGCTGTAACTATTATTTTGTATAATTGAGGAGTTTGGGGCTGTTCTTTCGTGCTTAAAATTTTTTTTAGGATGTAATTCCCTTCTGGGAAATTTTTATTTTTTTTTAGGGGGGGGATGAGAAATAAAAATATTTTAATTATATTATTTTTTAGAAGATTATCTAAATAGAACCTACAATCTACAAAGGTCCTGTGGCAAACAGACTTCTCTACCAAACAAAGAGCCTGGTCACTATGACATAAATAGACTCACTATTCACTGTGAACTCATTGCAGTAAACACCAAAGAAACAATATCTAAGGATCTCACTTGTGGCTATTTATGGCTCCGTGCAGTATTTTCTTGATTTTTTTTTTTTTTTTCAAAGCAATCTTCCCTCTTCAGTTCCAAATCTTTTTTAATTCAGAGGCATTTCTCTTTTGTTAGCATTGCAACTTTTTCTGTAATAACCTTTAAAAATGCATGGAAAATGATTCACTGTTCCAAGTCTATTGAATCATTTACCTTATATTGATAGTCAGTTAGTCAGTTTTCTTCATTTTTGTGACATGTAAGATTTCAAGATATTCATTTTAAATATTTGCATTGTTAAAATGATTAAAGTTCCTAATTATCATCAATATATTTGATACTGAATCCCATAATAGATGCAGTCATTTATAAATAAATAATTCTTAAAATCTCAATAAACTTTACTAAGTGATAAATGCATTATTTTTATTGAATGAAAAGGGATTTTTTGTGTTTTCTTTTTTTATTTTACTGACTCTTTCAAATGCTTTAATTATCTGTATAAAGGTCTATCTGTTCTTAGACACTTGGATTAAATTCATGTCATGAGTATATGGGTGTGTGTACAGACAGTAGCAGAAAGAGTAAGAGTCCGATGAGACAGAAAACAATGGTGAAAGGCTGCACATACATGAAACTCAAAATTTAAGAAATTACATATTTAAGGCGATTTGTATTGATGGTACCATTAAATGCTTCTACATACTAGAACTTTCATTATCAAACCAAAAAATTGAAGAGTGCATAGCTGACAATTATTTGTGAACAATTTCTTTTGATTAGCAAGCATTACATAAGGATATGTGGCCAAGGATAAGAAAAAATCCAGTTTGGCAAGACAGCAATCAGATGCAGGAAGCACAAAACCACATTCTTTTCCTGGAATTTTCTAACTTTTTATTCACTGTGTAATACATAAATGAAGCAGCAATTCTACAGAACTGCTTAAGATAGAACACTGATTCATTGTCAAAACAGATTTATCATTTGAACATTTTTAGATGCCTTGTAAGTGTGAAACAAATGATCATGTATATAAGGTCTGCCTCACTCATGACTGAATCCTCAACCAGCAGTATTTGAGTTGGTAGCATTACTAGCAACAGTAGTCATTCAGTCCTAAAAAGCTCAAATACAGCTTTGCAAAATAGAACCCAAAAGAGAGCAAGCTGAAAGTGAATTGGTAAAGAAGGTCAAACATATACTAAGCTGTACTACTGGAAGCAAAATCAGCAGGTTAAGCCAAGTTATTCTGGCCTTCAGCATTTTTGCGAATCTATCTTGTATACTATGTCCATGTTTGGACTCCCCGGGAAAAAAACAATCATACACTAGAGTGAGTCCTGTGGAAAGATATTTAAAAAGGGGAGGAACAGATGATGCATGAAGAAAGGCTGAAAGAATTGTTACTTTTTTCATTTTTAGAAAGAGAAGGACAAGAGGAATATCTTACTGCCATCTTCAATTATCTATCAGGAGGGTATAAAAAACACAGCGCTAGAGCCTGCACAGTGAAAGGCCAAGAGGCAACAGATGCATGCAATAACACTTCAAATCAAATATTAGCAAGAATATTACTCACAATGAGGGACATCCTACAGCAGGTCTACGGATGTTCCACATCTGAAGATATTCAGACTTTGACCTAAGAGCACCCCGAGTATCCTGCTTAAACTACCTCCCTTTGAAGTTATACCACATTATTTCCAAAACTCCTTTCTGATCTAATCACTTTAAGATTTTCTGTGATTTTGACTTTCTAACCTAAAGTATGTTCTATAGGTTTATAGGTGTGTAGACGGCATCAAGGAATGTTCAGCTGAACAGCTGTCAGCTGAACTTTCTGTAGATTTGACTTTTTCCTTTCTCCTGTGTACTGTATGTAGGTCTATGGTATCAGATGCCACACTGAAGCAGAAGCAGAAGCAGAAGAAGCAGAAGAAGAAGCAGAAGAAGAAGCAGAAGCAGAAGAAGAAGCAGAAGAAGAAGCAGAAGAAGAAGCAGAAGAAGCAGAAGAAGTAGAAGCAAAAGCAGAAGCAGAAGAAGAAGAAGAAGAAAGAAGAAGAAGAAGAAAGGTCAGGCATTAAAGATAAATCTTTAAAACTTGTGACTACATGAGGTCATGAAAATCCGCAAGCAAGAACTTTTTTTTTGCTAAAATAGATGTAAAAGAAGAAAAAAGAGTAGTTATGAAGACAGACAACAGAGGCAGAAAAAAACATCATTCCCAGGAAAAATCTAAATTGTCTTCGTGGCTGTGATTTGTCTAAGAGAATTGATGATCTACTTTCAACACAGAGTGAAGTTTCAGTGTCTTTTTGAGGAACAAGATAAGGACATCGCTGGCATTTGCTATAGACTCATTTCTAATCAATAGTCAAACATTTTTACACTAGTTTAGAGTACCAATGCCCACATTTAACATGAGAGAACACTGTTTTGGGCATTGATTCCAAACCTGGATTTACAATATTAAGTGAGAAATTATAGGGAATTTTCTGTGGAATTATTCACTTGTTATCAGAGTTAAACAGTTTTCTACTGACCATTGATGCTCATTTAATTGAAGTTCAAACTAGATACTTATATGTATTTGAAGATCACACTTAAGTCTATTTAGACTTTTCAGAAAAAGGAGAAATTATTCTTCCTCATTTGATATATCTAATATAAATCAAGATTGCAACTGAAAAGAAAGGTGTGTATACAAGGTGCCTACCTTGTATAACTGACCTGAAGAGAAATTCACTCTCCTGGCTGTATATGTGCATCAACTCAAAAAGACGACGATATGCTGAGAAGCAGAGGAAGAGAAGAAATATTTTTTGTTTGGTTTGCTTTGTGTTGTTTTTTGTTTATTTGTTTTGTTTTTTTGTTTTCCCCTAAGACAGTGGTGTCTCATGCTGGCTTAGACTGACCAAAAAAATACAGGTCCAGAGAAGATGGAATGAAATGCATCAGTTTTCCAAAGGATCTCAGATCAAAGTAGCGTATAGGAGACTTAAGGACTGACAATACTTTTCACAAAGCTGCCTCATTCTCCATTCACAAGAGAGGACAAAACTGGTGGATAAAAGAGCATATTTCTCCATTAGCATGTCTTCCATCTGGAGAAAGGAAAATGACACCTTCCTGAGAGGTCTGCTGACTTCAGGGAAGTCTGAAGGGTCAAGAATGAAAATGGGTGTGCAGAACAAGCCATGACAAAAGAAGAGCAGGAGATTGAGAGCTCAGCCTTGAACAAAGAGAAGGAGACTGTTCTGCAAAGTTAGCAAGATTGCTTACAGTTTGCTGCATCCCAGAAATCCATTGATTGAAACCTAGAGGAAATCACTTGCAAGGCTGGGAATAAATGTGAAGGAAAATACTTTTGTAGAACACAATAGCTGGGGACAGGGAGAGGTAATCTGCTGCTTCTTCCTCCTCTGGGTGGTTTGCTCTAATTAGGAAGCTCCCAAAATACCATTTTGTATTCTGAGATAATACAAGTTTTGCAGTCTTTTGAAGTTCACATTTCGGTGAAGAGAAAAACGGATAACAATTTCATTACAAGAATTCAACTAGTTCAATGTCTTGCTACAATTTATGGAAAAAGGAGGGGAAAGGGAAGAAATAAAAGATACAAACTTTTTTCCTCTTTCCAGGTATGCTTACCAAACAAGATGGAGGAAAACTAATTTAAGGCATTTTATGCTTAGAAAGTTTTCATAGTATTCATTATTCTCCCATTAATATCTTCACTATGTGTCACCTTAGCATATAGCTAGTTTATCTCCAGAAAGAAAACACACGCAATAGATTTTTAATCAATAGACAGCTATCCAGACTTTAACTGTTCATTAAGTGTTCTTCAAATGTAAACAGATACGTGTAAGTATATTTAGTTTTAGAAGAATATTTTTCCTATCTTGTCCTCGTTTATGATCAAAAATTATTATTATTTGGAGAATTTTTATTGTTTATTTACATTTCTGATATATTTTTGTTTTAAAAATCTTTGGAGAATGATACTTTTGGATTACAAAGAAAAAGTGTTTAGAAAATAGAACAGACAACAGAAAAAAGTGGAAGAATAAAGATAACTTTCTGACAAATATTGACTTTTTATTATAGTTTTGATGGAAGACTTTCAACCAGCCCTATTTACAGCTCACTGATGATGACTGCTGTCCCTGCCTATTTTCAGAGGAAGGAAATTAAGAAGAAAGAGGATATCATCTGCAACTCAGAAGTGTTTATGGCACTCAGTTTTTTCAGAGACGTATGGTAGTAGCAGTTATATATTTCAAATTGTTCCTCACAAATTTTTAGGCTTTCATTCCACGTACTGCATCAGCTGTACTAAAATCAGCTTTGAAACACTCTTGGGACAATTTCCTTTGAAAGAAAACAATGTTTATAAAGAATAAACTGCAATATAGGATAAGAGATAATGGATATAATTTCCAGCAAGAAAATTCAGACTTGATATTAGGAAAACCAAGTAGAAAAATAGTGAAATTCTGAAATAGATTGCCTCTGGAAGTTGTGAAAAATATATCTTCATAGGCCTTTACGAATTGATTACACGAAACGAATGTCATGAATGAAGCTTCTATCTATGCTAGTTTTGCTTCAAGGACAGCAGTCAGAGCTAGGGATCAGCCAACTGCTAAGTATCATGTATGAAAGATCAAGGTATAGGTCCTATCTGTGGTTTAGTTAGCACAAATTTTGTGCCTCGGCCTTGAAATTCTGTTCATATAATGCTCATAGGAAAATCACATGTATACTATGGGAAAGTGTTTTAAATGTTGATTTGCTAGTTACTGTGTGACGTAAGATATAATAAAGGTTTTGTGTGAGTGTGTATAATGATAGAACATAGTGATTAAATTGATACACAAGATTAATAATGTTTGGTAAAACTATAAATCAAGATTTGCGATGGGATGTCCAAAGGTATCAGCATGTGCATTCAGCTAAGCAAGCGTTTAAAAGTTAAGGAGCACAAGACTGATAAATTTGCTTGTGTTTTAGTAAAAAGGAGGATTCCAGAAAAGACATGATAGTTTGCTTTTCTCCAAGAAAAGGAGATCTAGAAAGATCTAGACAGAAAGAACAATGACAGAAACAATTAACTGATGACTGATACCACTATCAACTGGCTAACTATGCCCAAATTGCTTATGTCTTCTCTTAAAGAACCTTTGCTTTGGCAGGCAACCTTTGTTTGATTTCCACAATCAGGACTCCTATTTAGGGCTTTGAAGAGATTCATCTTGTGAGTTCACTGCCTACTTCTTTCTGTAAGTAGCATAAGAGTAATCTTGAGTTGTGTTCTGGGCTCGTTATTTGTGTCTACATGTCTTTTGAAAAGAAATAAAAGGCTTTTCTTACTAAGGCAGAGAGAGAGGAGGATGACAGCCTTATGGAAATAACCCGTCTTTTCTCCCAGAAGATTGCTAACGGTTTTTATATCACGCAACACGTATGTGTCATCTCTAAAACTTCATTTACTTTTCTTTCAAAGATGAATGTACTGTGGCAGCAGAAAAATTTGAGGTGAAAGTAAATCAATCTTTTCTTCAGCCAACAAGCAACATTGTACACTAGCAGGGGGCAAACAGTACTTGTCCAACATTTCTGCTAGCTAAAGACGAAGGTATTGATTTGTGTTTGCCTTTTTACATCAACAGTAAAGAGTCTATAGCACTTTCACATACCATAGAATAAGGCCTGAGGGTATGAAAAAGCAATATATAAGCCTTTAAATATTTGTAGCTCTGATTTGTGAAAGCTATAAGCACTTCGAATGTTTATTTAATATTTTTTTCTGCATTCTCCATCTTCCTTCAAACCAAAAGAACTTTTCTTCTGTTGACCTTCTAACAATCTCTTTTCAACAGATATGTTTTCACTATCTATCCAGTCCCACTTACCCTTGAGTCTAGAGTACACTGAGAATGATCTCACACATAATCTTTTTCTTTACACAACCAATTTTATGTTTGATGTCCTTGAGCATGCAGGAATTTGCCTCAATTCATCAAGTAAAGCATAAAAATACCAAGATTTTTTTACTACAGAAAGATTGGTACATCAATGTGTTTTACTATAAACTTACAGTGTATCACAAGATACACTGTAAGATGGGACTCTTTACAATATTGTATAAATGTGATATGAATAAGCACATCCTAATATCCTCACTTACCGCTAGAATTCAGACGAATATTGACAGTTGACAGTATGCTCAATAAAAGCCAGCAGTGTGCCCTGGCAGCCAAGAGGGCAAACAGTATTCCGGGTTTCGTAAAATATGGTATAGCCAGCCAGTCGAAAGAGGTGATTCTCCCACTGCATTTAGCATTGATGCAGACTCACCTGCAATATTATGTGCAGTTCTGAGTGTTACAATTTAACACACACACACACAAAAAAAAAAAAAAAGAAAAGAGATATTTTAGTGTGTCTAGAAAGTCCTGTGAGGAACAGCTGAGAACACTGAGTTTGTCAAGCTTGGAAAAAAGAAGGCTAAGAAATCTCTTCATTGCTATCTATAACTTCCTGAGAAGGGAAAGTGGAGAGGACTCATCTTCCTGGTATCTAGTGATAGGACACATGGGAATGGCTCAAAGCTGTGTTACAGGAGATTCAGACTGGATATTAGGAAAAACTTCTTTACCAAGAGGGTGGTTAGACACTGAAACAGTCTTCCTAGAGAGGTGGTTGATGTCCCATGCCTGTCTGTGGTTGAGAGGCTCTTAGGGATATGCTTTAAATTAAGGTTACTGTTGAAGTAGCCAGACCACTGGACTCAATGATCTTTGTAGGTTTCTTCTAATTAGAATCATTCTATTCCATTGATAATGGTGGATATCTATGTCTGAGGACATCTCTTGTTCTTGTTGAATGGAAAAATCCTTTGACAATTCCTGATAAACTCCTATATAACATAAGCAAAGTTTTTATGCTGAAACATTATAAAAAGTCTCCATATGTTTCATGTCTCACTGAAAAGTAATCATCTACCACTTCTCACTGAATTACTTGCTATGGCCATGGAGTAAGAAAGCAATGAACAAAGTTTATGGAATCCACTGACATAATTTAAACTTTAGAAGACGGCAGATTTCTTCAAAAAAATTGCAGTTCAAAGATTAATGTAGAATTTTGACTAATGACAAAATACAAGAATCCGTGAACAAAAATAAAGAAAATATTTCTTAATTAACAGCTTAGCTATGGGATATTTGTGACATAGCTGAGAAGTAGTTGAGAATACATTCTTAAGAAAATAGAAACATTGCAATCTCTGTTCTTATTCATTTTTCAAAACTACCTTTTGAAAAATCACTATATATTCTAGCAGGATTGTGCTTCAAAGCATTTTTAATAGTAGGAACAAGTGGAACAAAGAAATACAGAAGTACATTTGTGAACAACTATTTTCAAGGATCAAGCACAGGAAGAGTAAAATTTCATCAAAAATCTCTGGCGAACGCCTTGAGAACTCACTGAGAATTGCAGTCGATTTCATTGAACCAGATTCATGCATTAGTTTCACAAAAACAGTCAAATATCCCACTAGTTCTATGTTTTTGCTGCTCTCTTATTTTTATGTTTTAAAAATAAATGTAATAATAATAATAATAATTTCTTATGCCCAAAGGCTGCTTGGAAAGTAACGATTCCTAATGGGAAACATCACTCCCATTTATAAGAAAGCTTTTCTTTGAAAACTATGAGGTACAATGCACTCCATGTTATTCTTCAGGCTCACAACTTCTGTGTACTTCAAACTGAGAATTCTTGTTTTGTTTTGTCTGCGTTTATGAAAAGATAGCTAGCAAAAGACATTCTGATCTCTCAATTTTGTTGAAGTGAACTGATCTACTGTTTGACTAGTAACTCAAAAACACTGGGGTTAAGTCACAGCTCTTTCAGTCTCTGGTGGTACTGTGAAAGCTGCTGCTGCTGGATGTGCTCTACGATTCTTTACAGAAATGCTTTACAGTAATACACACACACACACAAATACATTTGAAAAAGCCTGATTGATTAATTGTGATGATGTAGTTGGATTATAACAGGTGAAATACAGTTTTTTTGACTCATTTAAAATTGAGAGTTTTGATGTCTTTTTTGATATTTCTGTTGTAAACAACTCATTTTGTAAAGTTATGATGTTAGATTTCTAACCATCTTATAAAGAACTATTACTATCCTCATTTTACATATTTGAAAATCTGTAAAAAAGTGACTTGTCATGTGTAGGGCCAGCTCCCTCAATATTACTGCTATAATCCGTTTTTGAACAATCGGTAAATCTCTGTGTTGGAATTGCCTGCAAATATTATGTGTGGAAATTGTTCACTAATATAGTTTTTACCATCTTGAGACCGCCAAAGTGCTCCCTCTGACAGCATTCTGGAAGCAATTTAGTAGATAACTTTTCATGATTGACAGTCGTGAAACTCCCTTGTGGGTGTTCAGTTTTCCTTATTTACTGCAGCAGTGCAAATACAGGTAATCAAAAGAAGGTCAGGAAACATTAGCAATGGCTCAGAAAGTATCTTCCAGTGTTCCTCATTATTGGATGTGTCACTAGCAGGCTATATACCCATTGAATTCCCATCATAAAACACAACTCTAAACATGTCAGAGGAAATCAACCATATTAAATCTAAAATGCACACTGTTCTAGCATGGCTGTTTGGTACTTTCTCTGAATGCTAACTTTGTATTTATTGCTATCCCATGTTGACATAATTCCAGTATTGAATGTTAAGCATTACATCCCCTTAAATAATCATGTCTATCTATAGAAGTTGACTAAGTCGTATGTGATAACTAATATGTAATATGTTCTCTTCTAATTTAAGAACATCTAGAGTGACTATAGTGTTTCTGCAGTAATTTCAATAGAGCTAGTAATGTTTACTTCTAGGAGAAGGGATAAGACTTTGAATCTAAATATCTTAAAAATAATGGAAAAATTCCCATTTAATTCAAACATAAAAAAATTAATCCTACCTTACAGCATTAGTTGAAGTTTGGCTTGGTTTGGTTTCTTTGGAATTTGGATAAAAATCATGAAGCTGTCCTCCTGGTCTTTTGGCCAAAAATGGAGAAAGAAGATAATTATGATTCATGCAGTAAATCATTTTGATATTTCAGTGAAGAAGAACTCACTTTCTCCTTTTTTATTTTTTGTTTATTTGTTTTTCTAGCCCCTGAACTATATAATAGGATTCCAAAACACTGTTCATCTAATTTAGGTCTAAAGTGGTCTTCCTCAAGGGTGCCTGAATAACAGTGAAATATTTCATTCAGGAAGTATAAACTGTGCAGTCGTAAATAGAACAGTAGATATCAATAGATATTATTCCAGAAAAAAAAATCAGAAAATACATTACTTCTGATATATAGCAATTTATATTGGCCTGTTGAACTTAGATCAAGTTGTTTCCACCACTTCTGTGAACTTTCTCCTTGTGATATGTATGACAGTGCTAATTTAACAAATATCAGTATTTTTCTGAGTTGATATAATCTGTAGATGAAGGTATGTGGATCTAATTATATACTTCAGTGATTTCTGACTTACTGAAGTAGTTTCCTCCTGTTGAACTACCTTAAATCAGGATAAAATTTCTCCGGAAGAAATGGAAAATCAGTTGTTGATTGACAGGAGTGTTTTTTTTTTTTTTAACCTTTGTTTATTGATCAAATCATATCAGTTTCCAGTTTCAATATAAATCCTAAAAAATAAGTATGTAACATTTTTTGAAGCAATAATAATAGAACTAATGAACTGTATCACATATCAGATTTCAAGGAGAAAAAATAAATGGGAATGAGAAAATTGAGGACATAAACAATTTTATGCACAAGTATTTGCTGTAAACATTATAATTTTATATAAGTCAGTGCTGAAAACTTCCACTTCAGTGTCAATGAAGTGACACTGATGTACACAATTTATTTTTATTTTTTTGCTGTTAGTTCCTCTTGCATATTTCTAACTATAATAAAACAACTTACATATATGTATATATTTATATCTGTATAAGGTCTTCACCTCCTTCAACACAGTGTCATTAATAGCTGCAGTTGCTGAGGTAAATACAGCTAGATTTCAACTTTTTTTCCAGAAACTAGATTTAACAAAGATACTATTTGAAGAGCTAGGATCAAAGTTCAGATTCTTCTTTTGTGAGTTCTCAAGTGATTTGACTTGTTAAAATAATAAGATTTATTATATTTACAGCTACATTCTGTTCTCATTTAAACTGGTTTAAACATGGAGTAAATACAGAATATCAGGAATAAATTTTGCCAGAGTAAGCCATACATTCTTGACCTCCAGACTCTATTATTGCAAATCATTGTGTCCGGGAATGAAGCCAAACAGGCGCTAAAGAAATTTCAAAATGCGTCAACCCATTTTCTCAGTAATACCTAGGTCTCTGAACACATTACCTATGAACTATGTGCCCTGCGTTCCAACTGAACACAGGATCTAATTTATAGTTTATCTCAATATTCAGAGCCTTCCATAGAAAACGACCAAGCTTTTCTTTTCGGAAATCATGACCTCCCTTGACAGCTGTTATAATCCAATGAAACTGTACAGTTTTCTGTCAAGAAATAAAAGCTTGCAAACAAAAGAGACAAGACTTTTGCAAGAGCTGCCTCAAGATCAGGGAACTCTGTTTTACAGCTGATATGAGCTTGTGAAATGAGCTCAGGTTTCACAGCTATCAGGCATAAATGCAAAATTCATTTCTTCCACTCTAGATTCTTTTAAAAAGTCCCTTCATACAGTGCTGTTTGCTTCTCTAGCTTAGTTTTTCTGAAGTGGGAGTTTAAAGGACAAAGAAGTACCCAAACATACACTTGAATCAGTCTTTCATCTCTTTTTCTTATCCCACCCATAGTCATGGAGATTTTACTAAGCATAGTAGTATGGAAACTTTGCATTCCTTTTCCTCTGCTGCTCTCTTTTCAATGTGAAATTACAGACATGTCCATGTTTGTCTTTTTATTTAACTACCTCTCTCTGTGCTAGTCCTAGATCCTTAAATCATATGGTCCTAGTAGACACAAGACGGATGGAGACACATGTGCCTTGGTCTGGAGTATGGCAACATTCACAGGAAATGCCCACCTTTTGTACAAATCTACATAACTAGTATTTCTGGAACTAAGCATGGTTTATATCTTACTGTGCTGAACTAAGTAGGATGAGTATCTGATAATTCATCGATCACCACTCTAGATCCTATGCTGGCTGACAGGTCAGGCTCAAAGAGTTATAGTAAATGGGGTTATATCAGGCTTGTCACTGTCCATTAGTGAGGTTCTGCAGGGCTCCATTTTGGGGCCAGTTCTCTTCAATGTTTTTGTAAATGATCTGTATGCAGGGTTTGAATGTATATTATGTAAGCTTACAGATGTTACTAAATTAGGAGGAGCCATTGACTCTCTCGAAGGTGTCAAAAAATACAAGATGTCATATCTCTTCACAATAATTTCAGTACAGCCCTAAATTTTTTACACTCTTACCTGCCTGTACTTTTTTGTTTAGAGTTATTTTCCATTTCACTTAACTCCATTTATATTTCTCTTATTTATGAAAAACTAAAGCACTGCAGCTAATGCATTGTCAGCTGCCATCATGTCATTATTGTGCAGCGTATTTTTCATACCAACTCCAGGCTATTATTAACTTGACAGTAGACTTTTCAAGATCGATCATCAACTAATTTATGTTAATACAACACTTACCTCAGTGTAGTTCTTTTCTTCTTTTGCTGTTAGGTAGTACTATGGGAAATATGATCAATAATAACAATAATTGCTGATCATCACAGTTCATTTTCTCAACAGATATCAATATCGGATGAAATTTAATGGCCCAATTAAATGATCTAATAGTCCCTTTTGCCCTTAACCTCTGTGAATGTGTTTAGAGAATTATCTTTCCTTACTTTAATTGCTGGAAAATGCTTCAACACGGCATCTATGGAGATTAGATAGAGATACATATTGAAATTGAATGCTGCCTGCAAATAACTTGGTTTTAAGAACATGCTATGCTGTATCAACAAATTTCTGCTAAAAAAAAAAATGTACATTCTATATATGTTTATACTCTGAACTATTTTATGTGAGGGGAGCTGTTAGAGCAGAGTGCCCTAGAATGTAAGGAGGAATTTATACAACACACATTATATCAATAAATCCTTATATAAACCATTAATTCATGATTAAAATGATATAAAATATCTCCATAGTTTGTAATTATTGTAATGGATATAATCTCAAATTAGTTGCTAAATTTAATGAAGTAATAACTTTTAAAAAAGTGTAACTGTATATAAGCTAGTGATAGGTAAGTGTTTGGAATATGAGCAGAAATTAAGACTTACTTTGTTTTTGTGAAAACTAGCTGGCAAAGCCACACAAATACCTGTGTTAGTTACAGTAAATGGTGATATTAATATTCACAGTGAAATCAAACAAGTGAAGAAAAGCAGACATATCTTCATATCAGGGGTGAGAGAGTGATTAGAGTCTTCACAAACACGGTTATCTGATGTCAGTAGTTTGCAAATATTCATCAAGAATGTTAAGAGAAAGATTAATGAAAGTCACAACCAAAAATAGGCTAAAACTCAAAATAGATGAGACATTTAGATTCTGAGAGCCTAATTTGATATCAGTTTTTAGAAAGACTATTGATTTTCTAGGCAACAAGAAAACATAAACTAGGTGTTAACCTATCTGTACATAATACAGTATTCTATATGATGCCCTGTGAAAATCTATTAGCTAAATTAGGTATAAGGATAGGAGCTAAAACAACTGAAATTCATCTAAACTGTTGAAGACATCCAGGGGACAGTGCTGAATGGGAAAGTACAATTATACAAGGTTACCAGCAGAATTTTTCAAGTCATGTCCAACCTGCAGCCTGCAGGCTGCATGCAACCCAACAGAGCTCACAACGCAGCCTGCCCCTTGCTGCCTAGCCATGATAGCAGCAGTTCTACCCCGTCGAGTGGCCCAGCCTAGGCCCCGGCCTACACCTATCACTCAACAACTAGCACTATCTGAGGACACAGTGCAGTGCTAACTCAAGTTATGGCAAATAATTTTATGCAATAAACAATATGATCCATGTAATATTAATGTCAATATTAATGCCATTAAATAAACTGTATAATCTGTACTGTAACAGAAAGTTTTGATTCACTGGTTTCCCCATCTGACTCTCTTCAGGCTCCAGCTGCTCTTTTCCTGCTCTTCCTGCCACGGGAAGCATACCCTTATTTATTTTGAATGTCAGCAGCAACAGGTTGTGAAAGGTTGATTTATCTACACGTAAACTCTCAAAGAGGCAACCAGGATGGCTATCCCTTGGTCTTCTCTGGCGTTCTAGTTCTAAGTTCCCTCGTTTTGATTCATATGCAGGTTCCTAAGTAATGTGTGTGGGAATTCATTATCATCACGCCAGTTAATACAGATGATAGCTGTTCAGCTAATTAATCACTGTTTTGAAGTTCACAGTCCTTTCATTTCTGAAAAAAAAAAAGTAAAATAAGAATCCATTTGTTTTACTAGTACAGAAAAATGCTTGCATCAGATGTGTGCTCTCTAATCCTCAGTTGTGCAGCTGTGATATTTGACCAGAATGAACAAGGAAACTGAGTGCAGGGGAAAAGTCCAGATATTTATATCTCTATCTCTACCTCCATGGAACTAACTGCTCTCACTAAAACAGTACAGAAATGATAAAGAGTGTTGGACTGAGCACTGAGCTTCAGGGCAGTCTGAAGCAGCTGTATGCTTTCGTGATAACAAAGCTTGCTCAGTATGGTCTTACTAGCACAGGCGGTACTGTGTATTATTCTTCCTAGAAAAGAGTTATATAGTGTATTGTATTCATCATTCAGAGTTACAGCATTCTCCTGTTCAAAGCAAGACTGTCAAGATGAGGCTTGTAACTTGGATTGGAAGGTTATATGCTGTTACCTGAAGGATGATTAAGAATAATTTGATGCAACATGCTACATTTGCAAAAGTGAGAATAAAATCAGTGAGGCAAACAAATGGGCCATATGTTTAGTTATCTATCATCTACAACGTGTACTAGGAAAAGGATACTAACAATCTGACAGAGCATTTGCAAATGTATATTCTACCAGTTTAAGGCTAGGATCTTTATGTTTATGTTGCCCTGGGCAACCTGATCTAGTGGTTGGCAACTTTGCCTGTGACAGGGAGGCTGGAACTTGATCCGTGAGGTCCCTTCCCATTCAAGCTATTCTATGATTCTGTGAAGAACTCCTCTGCCATAGGCACGGACACCTTCCACAAGAACAGGTTGCTCAAAGCCCCATCCAACTTGTCCAAAACTTCCAGGTTTGGGGCACACACAACTTAATTTGTCAACCTGTTCCAGTGCCTCACCACCCTCATAGTGAATAATTTCTTCCTTATATCTAATATAAATCCACTTTCCTGTAGTTTAAAACAGTTACACCTTTCCTGACACTACAGTCCCTAAAAAGGATTCCTCCTCATCTTTCCTGTAGGCTCCCCTTGTGTACTAGAAGGCTACTATTGAAGGTTGTTCCAGGCTGAACTTTCCCCCTGTC
Organism: Penelope pileata; assembly: GCA_013396635.1. Classification (NCBI taxonomy): domain Eukaryota; kingdom Metazoa; phylum Chordata; class Aves; order Galliformes; family Cracidae; genus Penelope; species Penelope pileata. The sequence goes on from WBMW01000872.1 coordinate 17,595, forward strand.
TTCATAGGATAGGTGCCCCAACTCCCTGACCATGGCACTCCTCTGGAAACATTCTAACAGATTCATGTTTTTCTTACATTGGAGGCCTGTCTTAATTTCAGCCAGGACAGGATTAATTTTCTTCCTAGTAGGTGATATGGTGATGTGTTTTGGATTTTGAATGAGAATAATGTCAGTAACACATTGATATTTTAGTTGTTGCAGAGCAGTGCTTACACTAAGTTGAGAACTTTTCAGCTTCTTATGCTCCCCTGCCAGTGAGAAGGCCGGGCATGAACAAGCTGTGAGTTGATACAGCCAGGACAATTGACCAAGACTGGCCGAAAGGGCATTCCATACCATATGATATGCTGAATAATAAAACTAGGGGGGCTATTGTTGTTTGGAGACTGGATGGACATCAGTCAGCAGATGGTGATCAATTGTATCATGTATCTCTTGTTTTGTATATTATTTTATTGTTATTATTATCATTTTCCTTTCATTGTCTGTCTCATTAAACTGTCTTTATCTCAACCCAATAGTTTTAATTATTTTCCGGTTCTGTCCTCAGCTCCACTGCAGGGGGAACTAAGTGAACGTCTATGTGGTGCTTAGCTGCCTGCTGAGTTAAAACACAAGAGTCTTTTTGGCATCCAACATGGGCCTTGAAGTGCTGAGATAACAGACCTGACCAGAGTTTATTAAAACAAATTTGTTATAAACATTCATTATATTAGTTTAATATTGTCTGATCATAGTATTGATTTGTTGTTGTTGTTGTTCTCAGAGTTTTTGTGCTTTTTCTCAGAATTGTCTTATGTAACATCTTGCTGTCTATTAAGATTACTATTTTGCTGTACTGTGCAATACTGACTTATGATACCAGTATTACTTATTTCACTGATTGTGAAATTCATCTGGTGTTTGTAGTCAGCATTGCCATTGCTTCCATACTTCAGGAAGCATCTTTCAGAAACTGTTAATAATTACACTCTTCACCTTTCCTCCTCAGGGAGTAAAGTTTTAGGGGAGAAAAGGGAGGACACTTTTTCCTTCTCCTTAACCCTCTATCCTCTCTTTTCACCTTCCCCTTCTCCTCCAGATGAATTACCACAGTGAATTTTGAATATCCTTGAGATGTTCAGAGTAACCTATTCCTATTGCTATGTCTCCTGACTGTGTTTCAGAATTTGTTTAAGGTTAAACAACTATTTTAAGAGTCGAATCTTGACAGTTACAGGTGACAGAGTTTGTGGGATAGCATGCACAAGTACCTAGAACAGTGGGCACCTCCAGTGTTTTGGAACTTCAGCCCTGAGCAAATGCAGAATCCTGAAAAACTAGTAAAATATTTGGAAAAAGTATGCTTTAACCTTGGCAGTTCCAGAGAGGCACAAATCACTGCAATGTGCTGGGGCCTGGCACATGCTTACCAAGTCCTGTTCAACACTATTCAGCATCCTCAAGGGGAAGAGAAGATCTCTGAATCTAATGACAAAATGACAGGCAGTCTGGCCAGTCCAACACTCCAACACCCATGACAGGCATTGCAGCTGAACCAGAGAACCAACCCCTGTCAGTATGTGTTGTCACTATACTCAAGAAACAACAGATGTCTAAGTCAGCTCATTTAGTAAGTGAAGAAACTCCTACTAAGAAGGGGGAGGAAGAAAGTTGCTCCAAAGCAAATCCACCACAATAACTGGAGAAGGAATATGCAAAACTCATAAATAATGCAGTGACCACCTGGCTTCTATCCCTGGGTGAGCTGCAAGACATACAAAAAAATTTCAGCCATCTTCCAGGCAAGTTCTTTGTCCTCTGGATGCTTTGATGCTGGAATAATGGGGATAGCAGCCAGGAGTTAGAGGGCAAGGAAGTCAAGCAGCTGGGATCTCTTTCTAACACAGCACTCATTGATAAAGCAATTTCAAAAGTGGCCCAAACCCTCAGCCTCTGGAGGTGACTCCTGTCAGACATGAAGCAAAGGTATCTATTCACCCTCGCAAGCAAAATATGAAGATAAAAGTATCTGGTATCTGAGGGAATTATCTGTGCTGGAGGTGATTTATGGTGATCAAGGCAATTACTGGATCCAAAGATCGAGATGAAGTGCACATGAACGAGAAGATGAATCGAGCCAATTTGTAGAAGTGAAGACCATCCAGCTGGCTTTAGATATTTATAAATGAGAAAAGCGACCAGTGCTCCATCTCTACTCATGAATGCTAGTAAATGCCCTGCAGGGGTGGTTACAGCAAAGGAAGTAGAACAACTGGCAGTGCAGAGCCAAACTCATCTGGATCAATGCATTGTGGATAAACTAAGATAGCCAAACTGAAATGATAAAAATCAACTAGGATAAACTTCTGCCTTTTAATTTTAATATACAAGGTGATAAATAAAAATGCAGAAGTGTGGGGAAGTCCTGTCTATATCACAGGGGGATTTGATTTGAGATGAGAATAGTCAATGATTTGAATTGTATAACGTTAATTGCTACATAATATTGTATGGCATCACTATTATTATTGCTATATGTCATATCAACAATATTACAGTAAGAGTCACCCAGATTAATGAAGAATGAATTTTGATGAAAACAAGCAAAGTGAAGTGGTGATAGAACTGGACAAGCACAGCAATGATGAAACCATAACTGGCTTCAGCATGCAGCAGTCCAACACTAGTCACCATCTCTCCTGCCCAGAAGGATTGTTATGGCAGATGGAGCCCAAAGTCATGACTAAACAAAGTCAATTGACACTTTAGAAGGACAGCCCGTAGTCTAAGAGAATGATGTCTGTGTGTAGCAGCATAGCAACTTCATCCTCCAGTTCTCTCAGGACCTTCAGATTCATTAGATTGCATCACACCTGGTCTGCTTCTGCAGTAGGAGGTAAGAACTCCATTCTCTCAGTCTCTGCCTTTGGATTTTGTGAAATGAGCAGCGTGGCTGTAACTGAACTGTTTATGTATTGATTGTTCTTTACATACCTGTGGATTTTTTCACATACACAAATATTAAGTATAAAGTTTGTAACTCTGTCCACAAATATTGTTGTAAATACCTTTTCCCTTTGGTTCAGCAGCCTATGTTACAAAGTGTCTAAGGTCCAGCTCTGATCTGACCTAGCAGCATAAATTTACTTTCAATTACTGAGCAAATACTGAACAAAGAAATGGAAAAGCTAACTGAGTAGTTGGGAATCATTGGGTCTTTTGGATCAACCCACCAATGTCTTCAGTAATGACAGTATGAGTCATTGGCAACTCAGTGAAACTGAGAAAACATTCAAGAAACAATGGAGGCTGCTCCCACCTTTCATGACTGATGCCCCCTGTGGCCAGCAGAGACTCTGTATTTTTAGAGCACTGGTACATTTTATGTGCACTGAAATAAAGAATTAACTTTTCCTTTAAGTTGTGTATACACCACTTCAGTTTCTTTACATCCAACAAAAATTACATTAATAAACTGATTCTAAATAGCAAGGTTCAGTGAGAAACAATCCCACACCATGTCTTCCCCTGTTATCTCTGCCAAAGGAAATGAGTAAATGAAAATAAAGTTTATCATAGGTATTAGCAAAAGTATCAGAGGCTCAGCCTGCTATGACAGACTTTTTGTCCTTTCTGATATGTGTTCTCTACATAATGTTTTGAGTGCTTTTTTTTAACTTTCTTTTCCAGGGGAAAGATATCAATAGAAGACCCAAAAAAAGTTTAATCTGACATACTTTTTCAAGGAAAGGCTGGTGCAAGGCAAGCAAAGAAGATGATTTAAAACCTCTGAATGTTTTCTTCCCATGTATGATGTTTACTACGGTTTCTAAAAGCTACTGATTTAGCAGAAATGCTGGCAGCTAAAAGCATTAACTTTACCTTTATTTCTTCAATGTAGTGAATTATAAAGAAAACATAAATTGAACTCTTTCTTGAGATCCTAGACTAGATTTCAGTTCAGACAAGTTTTATACCTTGTCATGTTTGTTTTCTATGAATGTTTGAGTAGCTGGGATTTATCAGATCAAGCAGGCAGAAAAGCAGATTTTCATGAAAAAGCCTATCAATGAATTTTGGTAGGCTTACAATATTTGTAATTCATGACCAATTTATTGGTTACCGTGCTGAAAACACAAGTGACTCTTGAAGTGAAGGTTTGTGCTGTGCCTCTGAAATCGTAACAAAATACTCCTGTGCTCAAGGGAGGGGGAACAGTGCAGATATAATCCTGATTTAATGTGAATAGGCTACATAGCCATATAGAAATTGTAATACGGGAGGAAAACACATCAGACACTACTAGGAGGAAACTAACCTTTCTTCTTCCCAACACATTCATACTGGTAAATCCTTCCATGGAATATGAGAGTGCAGCCTGGAGACTTTCAGCTACCTCTTCTCTCCCAAATCTCATCTGTTACAGTTTATAGAGAAAGTCGGAATTCATATGAGCTATAAGAGATATAGACTTGATATACAGACTCTTTACAGGCCACCAAATTGCCAGGAAAGGAGAGAATGTATTTGGGACCCTTGTACTTGCCAACTATATTTAAAAGTTGTTTTTGTGAGACAAAAGCAAGGCTCACTTCGGAATTCCTTTTCTCATGTGTTGTGGTTTAACCCATCAGACAGCTCAGCACCACACAGCCACTTGTTCACTCACCCAATTTAGAATGGGTGAGGGAGAGAACTGGAAACAAAATAGAACTTGTGATATGAGATAAAAACTATTTACTAAGACAGAAAAGAAAAAGAGAGAAAAATAAGTAAAAAAAAAATGCAATGATAAATATATATTGACACACACATATATATATATCCACAATGCAATTACTCACCATTTGCCGACTGACACTAAGCTAAAAATACAACTGCTTATCAATCGTTCCCCAGAAACCCCCAAGCAGCAGCTACACCCTGGCCAAATCCCCACAGCTTTATAGCCTTCTGCATGATGTCATGTGATATGGAATAAGTCCTTGCCTAATTCAGGCTAGCTCTCTTGGCTCTTCCTTACCCCTACTGCTGCGCCATAATGGCGGCAGCCCTCTCTCGCCGAATGACCTGGTTTCGTTTTGATTATGCACCCATCACTCAGTAGCAAACAAAATACAACTGTGCTATCAGCACTGTCTCAGCTGAAACCAGGAAACTATGCTGATCATCCAAAGCACAGAGAAAACACATATACACTCTTCAATTCTATTCATAGGATATATAAGGAAGAGCAGTGATCAGAAACTCCCCTCTACTCAATATTTTTGTAGCCATTAATGGATAATTTCTGAAGTTCTGTTGGAGGTGCTCCATTCATATAATTTGAAATTAGGAAAATTTATCTTCCTTAGCTGTTTTTGACCCAAAGAATGGTGATTCCTTGTATATGTATTAGTGCTGAATTGTAACAAATGACCAAGAGACAGGATAACAAATGACCTTGTAAACTGTGTGCAGCAAGAAAGAAAATGAAAAATATTTTACGCATTACTAAAATAAATAGAAATATCATAAGTAAATTCATCCATTCATGTGGGTATTCATATACACACATGTACACAGACAAAAAATGCCTATCTTTCTTTAAAAAATAAAGATACAGAAATGTAAAAGTTATATGCGAATTGTCTCAGGACAGATAGAAATTGATTATATGAGTGGAATGTCTCCTCACATGCAAGATTTGCTTTCACTTAATATAGTTTTGTTATTTATTTTGTTAATTTGATTTTTCAATAAAATTCAACGCTACATTCACAAAATAGCTTTTGGGATCCAAATCTGTGATTTTCTAAGATTAATAATGTAAGGATACGTAAAGAGTGAGACTATTTATTTCTTGAAGGAAAACTTTCTGGCTAAGGGATTCATCAAAAAACAAATTAAATAACAAACAAACAGAAAAGAAAACAAAAAAAGAATAGAGAAGAGGAAGAATAAATATTTACAGACTCAAAACCTGATCAGTTGGTGGAAACAAAGACAATGACTAGATATAGTTGTACAGTTGTACTAATTTATAAGAAATGGTGCGTGAGAATGTCTATTTCAGCACGGTTGCCTGAATATAGATTTCAAAATTGAGATAAAAAGAAAAAGGTAAAATGCTGAGACACAGACCTGACAAAGCAAAATGAAGACAAGTACAAGAAACAAACCTCCCAGCCACTGCAACTGATGAGCTATCAAGGTACAGGCATCACTTCCAGTAAGATCAACCTGGTCTTTGGAACTGGTAAGACTGTGAACCAGTAGGAGGAATGATGAGGGATGTGCCTGGGTTGGAAAGGGTTTCAGAAACTGCAGAGCTTAGCAAATTAATTGTGGGGCAGGTGGATGTACATAGAACATGGGGAGAGCAAGAGGAATAAAGAGGGGAGATAGGTAGAAAAGGGTGTAAAAGGACTAGTTGCATGTAAAATGGGGATGGTTAGTATGTCTGGCTGACTGGTTAGTATGACTGTAGCTGAACACTGCACTCTGTCCTACCAGTGTATAATTTCATATTAAACCTTTACTTAGCTCTGTCCTGAGTGCTTGTGCTGAAATGCAGGCCTGGGATGTGGGCAGTGGTGCTGGGCAGACTGAGAAGCTATGCCAATACTTGAAGGATCTGTGAATGTGTGTGTGTTTGTGAACCTGGAAAATGCTTTTTGTGTTCCTGCACTAAAGAATTTCTCTCTCTACTGGATGGAGAGGAGGAAGAGGACTCAGCTGTATGTTTTATCTGAGTCCTGTGTGCCCTTGGCTGGACAGCCTGTGTGATCTGTCACGTCAGTGTCCTGTCTTGATCTGCGTGTGCGCTTGTATACCTCTGGGATACGTGCTGAGCTTTGCTACCAGTTGTACCTGTAAAGACGAAAACAGTAGCTGCATCCCCAGCCTAGGCAGAGACCTCAGGCACTGGCCTGGGCCCCAACACCTGAGCAGACTGGACCGGAGCAGTTGGAGGACGTGGTTGCATAGTTTTTGCCCTTCACCTGCTATAACAAATTATTAAGTATGGTTCCACTAAGTTTTAGTTTCTAACACCTACAATGATATTTAGAAGCTTATGCCCTTCCCCAAAGCTCCACACCATTAATGGAGAATGTACTGATGAAGAACCTTCCATGTGTAACAAGCAGAATGTGGCTGCACTATATATTGGATCATCCCAACACATCCAAGATTTAGTCTATGCTTGTTAGAAGACACTTACTGACACGTCTCTCAGAGAACAAACCAGATGGCGCAGGATCTCAGAGATGCACTGAATGAGTTTTTTGTGGTGGTGTCCACACATCCTGGATGTGAGATATAATGGATCTTCTCCCAAGTTCTTGTGAAATTCTGATAGATTTCATATTCCTTCAGACAAGTCAGGAAAAAGGTTGTGCCACAGATGAGCAGAAATTCAGAGAGAGCTATTGCAACAGAGCTGGACTATGCCTATCTATGCAGTAAGCACATGATCAAAGGGCCTTGAAGATTTGCATACTATGGACAAAACCAGTATACAGTGACACAGTGATGACAAACAGAAATGTATGCCACCAAAAATCATAGAAATATAAAGTTAATATTCAGCTAGCTAATCAAGAAAAGAATTTAGTACCCTCTGAACTCGTAAATGCTTTTCCTAAGTCACAAAGAGAAACACTGTTTTACAGTCATATTCCATCACCTTGACTTCTCTCCTGAAAGTATGAACTGATGCCTTGTTTTCCAGTAGCTGATTAGGTCTCACACTTCTGTTTTATAACTCCAGGTGTGATGGTAGTGCTGTTCACATCTCCCTTTTTATCTCATAAAGAATGAGCAGCTCTGTAAGAGATCGATGGGAAACTTGACTCAACAACTCAGGCTAGAGAGGGAAGGTGAAGGAGCAGACTGGGTCCTGTGGAGGCAGGGCAGCAAGCTGTTCTACCCACTTCCTTTTATGGCAGCTTACTGAGGAGGGGGGCTGCATGGCTTTGCAGAAAACTCCCCAATCTTCTGGAACCCCGCGTTGTGCAGGCACAGGGGAGTTGCCAGTTGGTCTCTGACCATCTGGTCTATATAAAGGCGAACACGTGTTCTGCCTTTGTCGTCGATCCACCACTTGTAGTGGTCAACTCGCTGCCCATGGATGAAGTCTCTGTCGGCCCACCACCCACAGATGAACACTGGATTTGAGGATGTGGTGAAATTCTGTCCCTTCTGCTTCTATTTTCTTTTCTCTCCTAGTTTTCCTTTCCTCTTAATCTCTTTTCATTCATTTTCTTTACAAGTCATAGCCTAATTTTGCCTGTAACTAAGATGCCTGTGCCAAAGTGCCTGTTTATCCGTAATGCTTATTGTGGTTGTTGTTAGGATGTTGCCCAATTTTGCCTCGAAATTGTGGACAAATTGTGGTTGTTGAAGTAAATAAATTGTTTTGCATCATTTCTCTGAGTCATTGTCCAATTCCATTGCTGCCTCAACCCTTGCTGACCAGGGAGTGCCTTATTCAGTGGGATAGCAAAGATTCACCTTCCTTGCAACCCACCGAGTGGGATGAGACAAGCTCATACTCAGTTTGCTACACTTAAGACTACATTTCAAAGGGGACTGCTCTCAGCACCACACTTAGTCTATGAAGGGTGGCAAGCAATCTATCCTGTTGATGCTATTCCTCCAGATCTTAAGATTCCTCAAGATCTTCCCCCAAATCCTGTCTTTGTAGACAAGAGGAACACTGTCTTCTAAAGTACAGGGTAATTTTTTGCCAGGGTTGGGTGGCTAAGCTCTCACCTAGATCAAGACCAGATTCAGCCAAGTTCGTGAACTACTGACATAAATGTAACACTGGCAAGCAGAAGCATGGGGGATTCACATAATACAAGTAAAACACTTTCAATCTAATTAATTGCTAATCTGTTGACAGCGACAATTTTTCTTTATCTTGTATTCTAGGCTCTAAACAAAGTTTGAAACAATGTGTTCAACTTCCCCCTCTTCAAACATTGTTACACATTTTCCCAGAAGATGCAGTTTAGGATTGGGAAGAAGAAGAAATTAAATCTGGGTCTCTCATTTTCCAAATGATGATTCCTGGTACCCAGCAATTTTTGTACACTTGACAGTCGCATCAGAGCCTTCATTTTAATGTTTAGTTTTAAAAAGGGATGATTACCACTAGATTTGATGGTCTCAGGCTTTACCTATCCAAAAAGATCCGTTGAGGCTTTAGACCTTTACTCCCTGTTCTCACGCAGATGGAAGTGCATAAAGAATCTTGGTTTTGTCATTACACTGGACAGACCTTATGTAAATTTGTGTATATTCCATATATTTGTCCTTTAATTTGATCTCATAGGTTTATTTCCTTTAGATTAAATAGTTCCCTCTCAGATGATTTACAGTGCACAAGGAGCAGCTTTGTTTATAAGAAGCCAAAAATGAATTAATATATTATTCTAAATAGTTGGTTGTTCATTCACACGTTTATGTGGTGAAACCATAACACAAAGAATAAGTTTGACATTATTTACATTCATGAACTGACAAAGAAAAATGACAGACACACTGATAACTGAATTAATTATTTTTGTGAAAAATAAGATTTTTTTTTTCTTACCTAGGTCATCGCCACCTTGGTATACATATAATTTGAAAATTGGATGTTAATTTAATTAAATGCCTGTCATATTAATTATGGAAACAGTGCCATTAGCTTCATCTTGGATTGCTATGAAGATTAAACAGAACATCTTTCATCTTTTCAAGTAATTCACAACTATTCTGTGTTCACTTGTATCAGTTTAATAGAGAAAATCAGTTTAACTAAAAATTGTCAAGTGACATTTTTTGTCACAAAATCCCTGGAATGGATAACATTTTCAAAGACTAACTGAGAGAAACAGCAGGATGGATAGGGCAACATAGTCTTGTTATAAGCTCTCTTCTGATTTCACAAATCACAGCCTTTTAGTCAGTGCACTTTAGACCTGCAGTAAGTAGGAGTCAACATAGATTAGTCAAGAGTAAACCATGTCAAAATAATTTAATTCTTCCTATGATAATGTAACAGGCCTTTCAGACAAAAAGGAAGCAATATACGAGAGTAGTAGACTTGGCTTCAGTAAAGCTTTTGACATTGTTTCTCACGGCAGCATTAGATTCAAGCTAAAGAAAATTATCTAAACCTGTTCTGATGATTTCAAAATTGATTGGAAATATGCAATAAGGTAATGTTCATTGACAAAATGGAAGGGTTACAGTTCTGTCTCAGGCCAGATGCTATACAGTATTTGACTTAATGACCTTAAAGTGAATATGACAAATAGTTTTGCAGATCATATTAAGTTAGGATAAGCTGCGTGCACATTGAAGGACAGGAATAAAATTCAAAATTGTTTTTAAATTTTACATGATTTTATAACTTAACGGAAATATAGTAAGTTTAGGCAGAAATAACTGCATAGATATGTACAACAAATAAATCACTAGATAGAAGTTCTGCAGAACAAGAGATAAGGATGCAGAAGATCATAAATAGACTTGAGTCATTAGTGTCATTGTAAAAAAATAATAACAAAACGGTGAAACTCTGAAATAGTATGTCTGAGAACATTATGGAAGCACTATTATGAAAGTGTTATGAAAGTGATATAAAATACATATCTATTTCTTAAAGTAACAGTGATTTCATAGGGAGGAAAGCACCAAAGTAACAAATAAAGAAAACAAAAAATAAATGTAATGGCATCTAAAGAATCACTGTCTTAGTTTCTAACTGAAACTTTCTCTCTTAGTGTCTGCTACAAATCTGTGTTTTGGTTCTAGAAGAAAAACAAGGCTGATCACAGCTGGCAGCATTGAACAGAGCCAAGGACGTTTTCATTCTCAGCTCCTTGTGTCTCCCTGGAGACTGGCCCCTGGAAGGGGCTAGAGGGGGCACAGGGAGCTGGGAGGGGACAAGAATGGGGCAGCTGACCCAAACTGACCAAAGGGATATTCCATACCATATGACATCATGTAACATAAGGAAGGGAAGTGAGCTGGGAGGGCCCATTTGCTTGGGGATTGGCTAAGCATCGGTCGCGGTAGGTGAGTGATTGCTTTGTACAATCACTTGTTTTGTATATAATTATCATTACTATTATATTATTCTATTTTTCTTTTCTGTTAGTAAATAGTTTTATCTCAACCCACGAGTTCTATTTTTTTTTTCCGATTCTCTTCCTCAACCCACCTGGGAGGAGGGGGAGTGAGCAAAAGGATGTGTNAGGGAGGAGGGGATGGTGAGCAAAAGGCTCTGTGGTGTTTTCAGGCCTGCCAGCTCAAACCACAACAATCAACAACATAGAAGCACATGAAAATACGCTATCTTGTCATTAATAAAACCATAAAATTAATTCCATGTGACATGATGTTGTGGTTTGACCTAGCAGATAGCTAAGTCCCACACAGTTATTCACTCACTCTCCCCCGTCCCCAAATGAGATGGGGGAGAGAAGTAGGAGAACAATGCAATAGAGCTCGTGGGTTGGGATAAAAGCTATTTACTAAGACAGCAAAGAAAATGAAAGAAATACCGATACATATATATATATATATAAATAGATGATACACAGAGCAAGGGCCCACCACCTATACCCAACAGCAGCAGCCCCTCCCCGCAACTAACTCTGCTTCCATAAAGTCCCATGATGTCATATGGTATGGAATACCTCTTTGGCCAGTTTGGGTAAGCTGCCCTGGTTCTGTCCCTTCCCAGCTCTTTGTGCCCCTCCCCATCCCCCCAACCCCCTCGCTGGCAGAAGAATACAAGCAGCCGAGGAACTGAGAATGTCCTTGGTTCAACACTGCTGGGTGTTATCAGTTTTGGGTTTTTTTCTAGGACCAAAACATAGCTTCATACCAGATACTATGTGAAAAGTAGCTTCTGTTAGAAACTAAGGCACATGAATATATATGAATGTTAAAAAATATACTTCACTTAAAGAGAATATACTGGTGGTTTTATCAAATCTTTATAACATTAGAGATGTTTTTAGATTTTTTATTAATATTTGGCCAAATAAATGATAAACTATGACTGTGTCTCAAGTGTCTGATGATCTGATTCTCTTTTTTTCCTCTAGATCAAATTTTCAAGATTTTAAATCACACATTTTTTGCATTGCTTCTTTTTCATTCTAGATAGTTCACAAATGTTGTGTATAAAAGTGAAAAAATCATTGTAAATTTTAGTCCCATTAAGTCATATTTGAATGGTCTTTCATCTAAAAAGGCATAGACCAAATCAGTTTTCAGTATCGTAATAACATTCCTTTACAGGACAATTTCCCAGCCTACTGATGCAATTTGGCAAATGTGATGAATACATCTCCTTCAAATTGTAAATAGCACTAAGGAAAACAAAAAGCGTGAAGAAAAATCAATTATATTTTAGAAACAGGACCACTATTTACTACTATATACAGTTAGTGGGAGATTTAAACTAACCGACCATATTTGGGGTCCACTTCTTTTAACATTTTATAGTATAGACTACGTGCTGTTGTTTTCCTCCAAAATTTTAACAACTTTTAAGTTAAAACTTTACTTTTTAAGTTAAGTTGATGCCCTTTCTCAAAATAAAGAAAATGTACATAATATAGGCATAACAAACGAGATTTAGTACATGATTTGGGATCTACATGTAACCTGTGTACATAAAATTTAGCTTAATAATCCCTTTTTATATCAATGAACATCTAGGCAATATAGTCTGAGGATACCATACAGTTATTCAATCGAGGCACTTAGAGACACTTATGGCTTGGTTCAGTAGTCCAAGCATGCATATCTAATGCTGACTGAGATACATCTAACATGTTCAAGGGCTGTCAGATATTATATGGAACTGAAAGGACAGTTCTTTTCTTCTTGGAATGAAACCTGGAGATCTGTTGGAAACACATATAGCATCTCACACGATGCTAAACAGTTGTGCTAATACAAACACATCAAACGCCTTATAAACAACCATCAATACTGTTCTCAGCATATGTCACAGACTAGTGTTATGTTTAAAAGTTGTCTCCACATAGGATATTTCAGATACACTGGCTTACATTAATTGTTTGGAAGGCCTTGACTGTCCCTTCTTTGTGAATCTACTTTATGTGTAATACTAGAGTATTTAAAGTGGCATTGGCCATTTGAGTTTAGGGAAATGAAAGAAGCCTTTTAAGGGGGTTTGTTCACTATCTCAGACAAAGACACTTGCAGTGAGTCAGTTATGTTTCAGCATCTTCAAAGTGAATGCCTCCAGAGGTGCTACTTTCAAAACAAAACATGCTGCCTACTGGCTTTTGGGAAACTACAGCCACATGAATGAGCTTACACAGTGACAATGTTGCCTGGATGTACAGTTAGATGCAGTTAGTTTCTGTTGTTACAAATGAAAATGAAACAAGAGGAATCTAACGTGTTGACGGTTATATCACAGAGACGAAATATCATTTTAACTTCTCCCTTTTTCACTTGCAACTATTTGAATAAGAGATGTCCAGGGATTAAGTCAAAGCACTGAAATGTGATCGTCACATTAAAGAGGTGGTTGTATGATTCCTGACTGTTTTGGACTACTCTGAGTGTCTTAGCACAATCATAGAACAATTTACAGTGGAAAAGACCTTCAAGATCATCAAGTCCAACCATCAACCTACTACCAAGTGCACCACTAAACCATGTTCCTAAGTGCCATGTCTATGTATCTCTTAATTACCTTCAAGGATGACAATTCCACCACCTTGTAGCCTGGGCAGCCTGTTCCAAAGCCTAACCACATTTTCCATGAAGAAATTCTTCCTGATATCCAACCTAAACCTCTCTTAACTCAATTTGAGGCTGTTGCCTCTCATCCTATTACTTGTCACCTGGAAAAAGAGACCTAATACCCTCCTTGCTTTAGCTTCCTTTCAGGTAGTTATGGAGAGTGACGAGGTCTCCCCTCAGCCTCTCAGCCTCCTTTTCTCCAGACTAAACAGTCCAAATGCCCTCGGCTGCTCCTCATGACTCTTGTTTGCTATTCCCTTCACCAGCTTCATTCTCTTCTCTAAATGCATTCCAGCAACTCAACATCCTTCTCATAGTGAGAGGCCCAAAATTGAACCCAGTATTCTCAACAGTGCAAGCAAAGATAAGATTTCATCAGCTTGGAATCGAGTTTTTTTAGATTTGAATTTTGTATTATGTTTGTGCATAACTCCCGTCCCAGATTATATTAATCAAGTATAAGCCAGAAAAGGTATTGGCTCATTGTTCTTACAGAAAATACTCCGCTTATGTATAACTTAATCAGACAATTAACAAAATTCTAAGAATTTTCAAGATTCATTTCAGCATTTCTCTTTTTTTTTGGAAACATTGTCTATTTCAATGCATATGTCTTCATATGATCTTTGAGAAAGTAATCTTTCTCTCTCCACTAGCCCATGTTTAAAAGAAAACTAAAGTCCAATCAAGCATGCAAAGCTTAATAACAATGGTAAACAATCTAATTTCCTCTAAAATGAGATGGGGGAGACAATGTTTATTAATCTTAATTATTTTAACTGCCTTACAGACCTGGTTTCGTTAAGGTAACAGTAACTGGACATGTTGCTCTGTGTTCTAGAGGAGATGAAATACTGTTACCTAAAAAGTTTGCATTTCTGTATATGTGCTATTTTCTGTTATTCTCAACTTCTTTGAGAATCAATGACCTAAACTTTAGCAATCGCATCATTGCTCAATTAGTCCTATAACTATCAGCAGATATCATCTGTAATCATTATATATTATACATTTATCTAAATTCTGTTTCTACATACATGCACATACAGTCTAGACAACATCCAGTTTTGAAGTTCTTTTACATTAAATAAAAATTGTATTCTCTCTATATTTGCTCAGTATTTATCCTAGAAAAGTATTTAAAGGAATACTGTGTAAAAAGATAGAAGCAAGCTAGATTTGAGTGATTCTAAAAGCAAATAGACAGTAGAATTTGTTTAATTTATAACAATTTCCATTGCTGAAATTCCTTTGATGACTACTTATTTTCCTGAATCCATTTCCTCTGATTGAAATTACTTTATATATACATATATACACACATATATATATTATCTTGTACTTCTAATACTGAGGTAGAAATCACCATTAACTGTCCCCTTCAGGTGTTCTTTAATCAAATTGCTTATTGTGGAGAAAAAGTTCAGAAAGCAGAGTGGGAACTGCATTAGATTTTGTCAATGACTACTATTTGCTTCAGACCAGACGCAGCAGTATGGTTATCCCTGCCTAACACAGTCACACCAGCACGGCATCTGTGAAATTTTTCAATACTGTAAATGAAAAAATACATATGGATAAAAAAGGTAACAGAGAACAGATTCCTATTGTTTCAATAACTTATGTCCTTGATTGTTCAGTTTTCTGCGACAGACATTTCACAGAATGTCAGCTTCCAGGCTATAATGATTCTGTTGCTGCTTGCTTCTAGTTACCTTAACAGTACAGAATGATTAAAAACACCTCGGTGAGTTAAAAGCTTTTTCCTGTCTTCTGTTCTGTACTTTGTTTTTATTCTACAGAATTTCCATTAATATCTCCAAAGACACAGCTTTGAGATTATGAATGTTAGTTTGTCAAATTGTTTATTTTGTCTGACTCTCTTCCAATCCAATATCTTTCAAAATAGAAAATTTGAACTATTTTCCTGTAATTTCATGTACTGCTTGCTAGTCCTATAGGCAAAAGATAAAGTACAGGTCTAGACACAGTGTTCTCCATTTTTCTTTTACTTTCCAAAAATATTCCGGAGTCCCTAAAATCAAAACCTTCTTACCAAAAATACATTTTCAGTTGTCTTTTCAGCTACTATTGGTGTTAGTATAAGAATGAGATATGTTTTTTGTCAAAGAATGGCAAACCCCTTTATTATTATGCTAAAACAGATTCTACTCTGAAATAGTTTCCAGTGAGTCGACTTGTATTAGCTCGCTTCCTAATCTGTGACATAAAGATCTCATTACAACTTGTTGATCTAGTGAATACATTCAAAGTTTTTTCTATTGAATTCCCTAATTTTACCACCTATGGATTGCATCTGTTGCCTAAATGATCTCAAAAATAATTGTGAAGAAACAAAGCTGATACTCAGTCTCACAAAGTAAACAACCAAATGGCTTCAGCTAGAGTATTTGACCCTGCTATAACTGCCATACCAGACTCTGTTTTCCGGTTCAAATGAAGTTAATGCTACTGCTAAAGCCTTCATGTGAGAAACTGCGTTTTATTCTAACAGGAGTGAGCTCAAGCAGTGCACAAAGTTTTGTTTCGTGACAGTACTCATCAAAAAAACAGATAATAAAAGTTCTTGCATGAACATCAGGTGTTTATACAAACTCATTATGGATGTGAGTTTCTACATAAAATCTGAATCTATCTGAGTTTTAACCTGAAACTGCTAACATGTAAATTGGCTCTCCTCATTCTTCTGTTCTGTTTGTGTACTTAGAGACCTGTATTTGTAATTGAAAACAGAGCTAAGAGAAGAAGTGTATTCCATTGTATTTGATTATTTTCTAAGCCCTATTACAAATGTGCCTGACACTGCTCCAAATACTGTGTGGTTTCAGTGCTGTTGCTGACGATACAGTTTAAAGAAATGTTTGTCATCTGAGCACTATTATTATTATTATGTAAAAATGGATATTCTTGTATATTATTGCATGTAAAAGGGAAGGACAGTTTAGTGCTTAAAGTGCTAAACAACTGAGGAACCAAGACTTATTCTTCTTTACACCCATCAGACTTTTCTGTGATATTCATCTCCTCCCAGATAAGTATGAATGAATGCTGTTTTTAAAGCCCTTCTCGGGCATTTGTCTGAATTGTTATATGTACCTGAATGTTAGATTTCTAGGGTGTATCTAGCTTTGCAGTAAATCAGATAGCTCCATATGTAGAAAGATCTTCTTTCTGAACTCCTTCCAACCAAGATACTGACTGCCTCTCAGCAAACCTGCATAATGTAATAGTAGCCCTTCTTTATTTGGTGTGTGCTAAGAAACATGCTGTATAACCAGAACAAAGACTTTGAATCAGTAAATGATATTTACATTAGTCTAAGTTTTAGCAATTTAATCAAGGAATCTTTAGTAGTCCTATTACAATGCCAATATTTATAATCCAAATTATCTATTCCAGGTAATAAAAACACGTATAAAATCATCATACACGTAGCTCCCAGTATCTACCACTCTTCTCTGATGTTATGTTCAAACTGTTCCCCAATGGGTTCTAAATTGATGACTTAAATTTTCCTTAAAAAACAGAAGTTTTGGCAAATCATGCTAAACTCTTTTTCAAGAGGAATATATTGCTGGGGAGTAAGAGGACTCTTTCTTCTTGATCTTGGATTAGTTTAGGATATATATATATATTTAATCACAATCTTATTTGTTGTTAGTTCATTGGTCTTTGATTCCACAGTGTTTCAAATTAAATATACGTGGTCCATTTTATATATGTTGAGTATTTATTTTTTGTTTTCTTTGCTACCTATAAAATCAGCTCTTAAGGTTGCTGTCCAGATGTGGCCACCAAATGACTGCTACTGAAGTATTTATAGCCCTGGACTCTAGTGTCATCATATGCTTGTACTCTCAAGGTCTCTGCCATACTCCTATGCTTGTACTATGCTGCACCCGTAATACCAGTTCATTGTTTACATTGCACACAAAAGTTCAGACCAAACCTTTGCAACTTCTAGTTCTGAGGTTTTGTGGAGACAAAGATCTGTGGCTTTTTGCTAGCAGTAACAAAATGCATCCAGAGTAACAAAACATCCGGAGATACAGGCTTACAATAAATAAAATGTAACACAAAGAAAAACCATTCATCAGACTAAATTTAGAAGTCATCGAAGTCTAAAAGAAACTTTAAGTCAAAAAAAAAAGGATTCCTTAAATATGAATACCATCCTAAAATGATACATAACTCATATTACCATGCTTAAAATCATTTCTAAATTCAATTTCTGAGATCATTGACAAAACTGTACAGAAATCAATGGGATCTGTGCAACCATACATCCCATACCTCTTTGTTACTGAGGATTAGCACCAGCCCACCGTGCTCCTGAAGTACCATTCCAGACCCTGAAAGTACTGAAAGTGCCCTGCAGCCTGAATCTCAGATTGTAAGAATTTCTCCAGTCATGTCAAAGTATCCTGCTTCCTTTCTGTAGATGGATAATTTTCCTCCCTTAATAATGGCAATGTTTTTTTAAAAAAAATGTTTTCTGATTTTTCTTTCTTGTCATTTTAAAACAATTTCCTTATGGTTTTACAGCTGTCTTTTTACTGTGCCTCTTCCCAATGCTCATAATTATCTAATTTGGATGCTTATACTAATATGTCATTTTTAATACAATTTCACCACATAGCATTATCTCCTGTCACCTACCATACATATGTGGTCTTACAAAGCCCCACAAAGCATTTATTCCTTTTTTATTACTGAATGCAGTGTGTCACAGCACCTTGTGCTCTTCATTTAAATAGAAGCACTGTTAATAACTTTGGACTCCATTAGCTGATGATTTTCAGACTTAATGACAGAAATTACACCTCAATTCAATGTAACTTGCATTTTGTTACTCCTTGGACAGAATTAGAGATGTTCACTCATTTTATGGCATAATATTTGTTTCTGTTTGACCTATAATGAGGAAATACCTTTTTTAACACAGCAAATTCAAGAAATGGACAGGAATATTTTACTAATATAATTTTTTCTCTTTTCAGTCTTTGCATAAAGTTTGGTATCCAAAATAATTTCCCTTTTTTCTTGTAGTTACATCGTCATTTTGTGAATAACTTGAGAGGTAAATTCATGTAAAGCAAAGCTAACACTTTTTAATGCAGAAAAAGGTTTCTTTTCAAAGAACTCCAAATCCTTAATTCTCTCCTCCATCCCACTTGGCAAGGGGGAGGATGAGCGAACAACTGTGTGAGACTTAGCTATCTGCTGGGTGAAACCACAACACCATTAAAAGATTATTATGTTCTACATGCATGCCTATCTATTCCTAATTTTATGAACCTCAGATTTATAATAAAAATTTTCAATTACTTAAGCGTGCATTCAACCTAGTAATAACTGTTCTAAGGGTATTGAGTAATTTCAGAATCCTACTGCATGACTGGGCTGTAACTTTGCCTTCACCTGTTGGCTCTGTAAGTTAGTTTGTAATCAGATGTCAAATTAAATGGAAAAAAAATAAGGAACAAGATGCATAGTCTTCCAAATCAGAGAAGGATAATTATGTTATTCATGCCCACAGGCATTTAATACAATAATAATCCTCTTCCTGAAAACATGCTGCAAAATCCATCTATTCTCCGCACCTTTCCCATTTTTTGTAAAGACAAGAGACTTAACCATGATGTAACATAGTAACTCTTGCACCAGTAACATACATATAACATTTTCATTTTCCGTGTCTCGCATCTGATACAGCCATATCCATCAGATCCAATAGCAAATTCTTCATAATGTATATCTGCAGAATAATTGAGGTATAGCAAATACTACTTACATTTTACAAATAAAAATAATTAAAAATGTATAGAAATTTGTAAAAATGTAAATATTTCATTATAAGAGTTCAATTTTTATTATATCATTTTTATACAATTCTAAATATCATGCAACATTTTAAGTGAACATTTCCTTACAGGATGGCTTCAAACTGACAATGAAACTTAGTAGCTATATGAAAACTGCTGTAGTGTTTCACAGCCAAAAATTTCAGCATTCATTTTCTGTTTAACAGAAGTTTTAGAAACTCTTGTAGTATTATTCCTAACAAACTGAAATGACAAAAATATATATATATTCTACAAAAATTGAAAAAATTGTTTTATTGCAAACAACTCTATCTAAAAGCATCAGTTTATCTATTCCATTTTCTGATACAACAGGGTAAGCTTTGTGATTATCTATATAAATGTTCAATTATCTTTAATGATATTTTATGGTGATTATATTCACAAGCTGAACAGTATTATTGTTGGTGATACTCATGGGACAAAAGCAATTCTAACATGAGAAAAGCAATTCTAACTTTGTATGCACAGTGAAGGACTCTGAACTATATTCTGCTACAGAAGGAAGACATCTCAGAGTTACAATAAATTATTCTACAAAAATAAAGTAATCATCTTAATGTTCAGAAGCAGTCAAACAAGCAAATTGACTATTAGGATTTATTAGGAAAGGAATACAGAACTAATCAGAAAACAATGTTGTGGCACTGTAGAACACAGAGTGTTCCTGGAACATGAATTGTATTTATTTCTGTTCCTCTGAAGTAAAATGAATAAATAAATTAATAAATAAAAATAAAAATAAAAAATAAAATCTTGGGAAAGGTACAGAGGTACAAGGAACAAGATGCCCAAAAGTAGAAGAGCTTTTCTATAAGTAATGATTAAAATCATCACATTTCTGTCTGCCTAGGAAAACATTAAGTGTTTTTAAATAAGATTCACCATGTGTTGCAGACGGTATTTACTTTCGGAGCTAACTCACTCCACAAGACAAGTGAGCTGAGGGTAAATCTTAAAAAAAAAAAAAAAAAAATAGCTTCCAGTTATAAAGACATTAGAAACTTAGATGCTTGATTTTCTCTTCCAGCTCAGGATATTTTATGATTCTGTAGAGCCTCAGAACACATAAGGACAGTATAATCACTCTGAGTTGTGAAGTCAAATACGGAAATACTAATGATCTGAAGTTTATTACAAGTTACCTATGGTACCTGCAGGAGTGCGTCTGTGACTGATACAGTTTAACTGAGTGGAATTCTCAAAAAAATGTTAGCATATACCCAGAGAGTTTTGCTTCTGATGATTTGGACGACTCTCATGTCTGCATCATAAAATCTCAAAAAAGAAAGTGTTTCTGTGTTAAATTTTTTTTAAAAATTAACCATTACACATAATTGACATGTAATAACATATTTTCAAATGACTGCTTAAATATATAAGCTTAAAATTTCATTATTTACCTTGAATACTGGTTTTAAATATGTTAATCTATACATAAAATATGGAAAGAAAAAACAGTGCAAATATTGCAGAACACAATCAAATATTATTTTTAACAGTTGTAGTAAGGATGTTTGTAAATCTCTTGGAAAAGTAAAAGTTATAACAAATTGTTTTTTACAAATACCCATGATTCTGTCACAATAAACACAATTCTCTGTATCTTGAAGGAGTTTTCATGATAGTGAAAGAAAACTAGCCAGAGTGAATTAAGCAACACTGGAGGGAATTTGTACCAATGCCAAGGCTAAATCTCCTGAATTTACTGCTCTGTACTGTGGCTATTAAAGCATATCTTTAAATTATACTCGATGCTCTCTGTTTAGATGCTGAGCACCTTTCACGTAAAACTTGAAAGTAATTCTATTCAATAATTTTTCACTGATTTTACTCTTTTATTCTAAAGATATGCCACACCTGTAATCACAATGTGGTCAATAATCAAGATAGCTCAGATCCTACCGGCAATAAAGTTGTCCCAATTTAAGCTCTTCTGATTAACCTCATACTCATATTGCTTTGTGCAAGCAAGGAAATATGCTACAAAGTAAGATGAAGTGCCATAGTCAATAATAGTCTATTTCTAAGGGACAAGTTGGCTGAAAAGATTCATAATGGAATATTAACTTTCTCAAACGTAGGCCACTAATTTTCCTCCCCCAGAATTTCACCTATGGAAAGGTGTACATACTTTCTGTATTATTTGTGCTATGATGAAGAAAACTAGAAAATAAGTATCCTTTTAAATATTGAGCAAGGATTAAGTCATTTAAATCATCAGAAAATGTACCATTTACCAAATGACATGTCAGTATTTATGGTTCATGGCACAGAAAAAGAATATCTTTTAGTAGATTTCCAGATTTTCCCCTATTAAATCGAAATTTCTACTACACAGAGAAGGCACAGTGTGATCTCTGCTTATTCAGGATACATAGATAAGTCACAGAGTCACAGAATTGCAGGGATTGGAAGGGACCTCTAGAGAACATTGAATCCACTCCCCCTGCTAAAGCAGGTTCCCTACAGTAGGTTGCACAGGTAGGTGTCCAGATGGGTCTTGAATATCTCCAGACGAGACTCCACAATCTCTCTGGGTAGCCTGATCCAGTGCTCTGTCACTCTGACCATAAATAAGTTCTTCCTTGTTTTAGTATGGAACTTCCTGTGTTCCAATTTCTGCGCATTGACCCGTTAAGAATATAAATCTTGGATTCTCATTGTGAAAAATCTCAATTTCATATTTTTTTTTCAACTTTCAACTTTTTCAACTTTATAGTAAAGAATAAAAGTAATTTGATAAGCTACATGGCTTTGGCAATTCAAAGGAAAATTAGTATGTACTACGTGACCGAAGTTATGACTGCAGTCAGTATGTAGAAGTACATACAGCTTTCAAGAGACCTAAATACTTATCATCTCCATCACATCTTGAAATTGCTGTTTCTTTCAGAAATTATCAAGGTATTTCTTTGGAAACCATCTAATGCCACTGAAAGGAAATAGGTATATACATTCCGTGCACTGTGCATTTAAAGAATGAAGGAGTCTCAGTTTATTATTCACAGATTCTACACAGCACAATTTCATTTTAACTGGGTTTTCTCATTCTGTGTTTCTTCCTCACTGATTTCAAGCTCATTTTTAACTAACTGTTCAACTTCATAGCTGTTATTAAACCCATGTAAACAATGTTCATCAGCTGATAATGTTTCTTGAATTTGCTCTTCCCTTGTTATTTATATGATAGCCTGCAATAAATTATTGAAAAAATATTTGGCACATTTATTTTTACTTTCATGTTCTTCTAATAAGTGATATATTAAAGGATGTTACATGGCAACTGTGCATCTTATACGGTACCACATCAATTTGATTTAGTGAGCAAACATATTACATTTAATTAAACATCAGAATGAAAAAAATATACCCTTTGAATATCTTTATATGAGATAAAAGCCAGACATTTTTATTTTCTATTTAAAACTAAATCAAGATTAATAAGTGAGCAATAGGACATTGTTACCTAAACATGAATGAAAATTACTTTGGAATATATGAAGCAAACAACAACTGCTGAACTCTTAGTAATGTCAAGGACTTCTCTCAGAATCTCTGATTTTATTTGGTGGTAAGTGAAGATATTTATTGGCACTGTGGAAGCCTGGAAAAAAAACACTGGATACGTGTTCTAATTTTTACTTTGCTGTGAAGTCTTGAAGAAGACTTCATTATTTTCTTGGAATAAGACTTGGAAGAAGACTTCATTATTTTCTTGGCAGAAAATAATCTAGCTATATGTTGGAACTTATATTTGTTTGTGATTAAACTGTGCAGTGTGAGAGCTATGTAATCTTCTCTGAAAAAGGAGTTATACTGGCAATATATACATTGTTCTCAAATGGGTCTAATATCTTCGACTGCAAAACGCAAACATCTGCAACAAGAAATTCACCAAAATAATGCTATAACAACTGCTAACTCCCTCAATACTCTGAGGAGAATCCCACCAGGCCCCAAGGACTTGTGAATGTTTTGCTGATAAAGCTGTTCTCTTATGATTTCAATGACAACCAATGGATAGTCAGTGCTTCTCCTGTCATTGTACACCAATTCTGAGTTCTAGGCAGCCCAAAATCTCTGTGTTTTCATAAGAACACAGTGAGATCATTAATGTTAATGTAAAATCAGCATTAGCTAGGCAGGACTTCAATTTTAAAAATTTTTTATTTATTTATTTATTATTTAGTTTACAAGCCTTATTCACTTAGTTCTGCTTAAATTGTCCTTTAGATGCCCAATTCTTATTGACTCTAAGTGCTTTACTGGATCATTATATAGTTTTCGATAAATTAAATGGATTTATACAGTTTGAATTAAGGATAAATTGGCAAACTCTGAAAACTTTGGAAGCCAGTTTACATCCACTAAATTTGACTGGTGAACTTTGAGTTCACTAAGAAATTTAGAAGAAAAAACTGGAAGTTGTTCCAGTGATAGAAGAAAATGGTGTACAAAAGCTTGAGTTCAGTTTGGATAACAATCAAAAAATTTGGATCCTCTTCCACAAAATTAAACTCTCTGGAATCTATTAAAATAAACACAGAAATATGCTTGAAGATACTCTTACAGAGTAAGCGTACAAAGTTATAAATAAATAAATTATATATTTCTCAAATAATTTTGAGCCAAACTTACTGCAGGTTTTGAGTGTGAATACATGAATTTTTGTCAGTTGTGAGCTGTATTCTTTCAGATGATTCTCCTGGTAATTTGAACAGATTATAGCACAGAAATTTACCATATTGCTGCATTTCCACATTTCCATTGCTTGACTTTCATCAAAGCATAGCATAAAAACATAAAAAATCTGGGTTGGAGGGGACTATGGCAAGGCACTTCTTTCCACAGGTATGACATGGGACAATAAGACAATTGAATGCTTATGTTCTGTGCTTCCACAGACAACTTATATAAAGAAATCTGTCATTTATTGTGTGGTAGACTTTAAAATATCCATAGACTATTCACAAGTGATTCACAACTGTATAGACTCACTCGGTCACTCATAAACAGTCTAGATAATGTCCTCCTAAGAGATAGCAATTCATCAGACAGTGGTCAAATAACAAACTATTATCTATTCATCGACCAGCAGCCTTCTAGGAATACACGTGATACTCTTCCATCAACCTTTCAGTCAGACAACTGAAAGTCATAGCTTTATAAAAATAGCTGTGTGCTGTGCTCCTCAGCTAGAGCACAGAGTAGCTCTCACTGGCTGGTCCAAGGGTGACGTGCTGGTTACAGCAGGCAGGCCGGGAAAC
>WBMW01000873.1:0-22040 GCA_013396635.1 Penelope pileata
AAAGTCATTCTTCACTTTTTAAAACCGGTTGAGGAGTCCTGGCCCCTGACTTGTCTTGCAGATCTGCAGCACAGTGAGCTGCCAGCTGCCAGCGAGCACCAGCTGCACTTGTTGCTGCCAAAGCAGCAGGTGAAGAAGCTGTAGAGGAGAATGACCTGCAGTTTGTACTTCATGCCCCTTTTTGGTTTCTGGGCAAGCTCAGAATAGCATCAGGGAGTTCAGGGGGGGCTGAGAGGAGTGAGAGATGGTCAGCTGAAGAAGGCATGGAGGACTGAGTCCTGGGGCAAGGTGAAAGTGAAGTCCTGGGGTGGAGGAGAAGAGATGTTTTCACTGCAGAGTATGGGGAAGGGTTGGTGAACATTTTGTGAGAAAGATATTTAACTACTTCCACAGCTTGCAAAATTTGTGCAGCTCTTTGTGATAAAAGTGAAAAATACTCAGAAAGGAATCCTGATTATGAAGCTGATAGGCTTTTTATAAATTGAGCCCAAAGTGACCATACAACAAAGTGCATTAGTTATTGCAGGCAATAACCACAAAATTCATCAACCAGTGACTGCTGGACAGAATTTGAAGGAAACATAGCTCATAGCAGGCTTCAGCAAACACTGGTTATCTTATGGGAAGGAGGTTGAGCGTGTTTAACTGCCAATACAAACCAAAAGTATTTTACAACAGTATTCTACAAACAGTCTCAAATCATTAAAATTTAAAGCTCTGTAGCATAAACAACAACAACAACACTTTATGCTACTTTAACAGTAAATGTATGGCATGGTTAAAAGATAAAACATACTCCCAACAGGGTAGGCAAGCCCTGCTGTAGCTCCTGACACAGCTGTTACCCATTACCTTGTGTCCTATCATCAGTCAGGAGAGAAAAGCCCAGCACCTCCCTCATGAGGAAGCTGTGGACAGCAATGAGGTTATCCCTCGCTACAGCTCCACAGCACCAAAACACGGAATCCAGTTTCTCTTCCTTTCCTTTTACTTCATTAACACAAAGTTCTCCTGCAATAAGTGCTTCCAAGCACCATTATCACAGCTGGCAATCACACTGGCAATGGGGATAAAGGGATTTAAGAGATAAATTGAGCCTGAAGGGAACAGCCAGCTAACTGGGAGCTGAGCAGAGCATTCCCAGCAGATGTCTGCTTCCCAGAGCAAACAGAAAGCCTTGGAAAGCAAAAGATAACTTAGCACAGCCCTGCAGCTCCTGTCTTGCCCTAGAGGGCTGGAAAGTGCAAAAGCAGCGCTTTTCCCTCAGCCTCACCTCAGGCCAGGGACCTGGCTCAGTAGGAATGGAATCTAACTTTTACTTAGGTTAAACCTGAGCAATGAATGCATGTAAGCTGTTGTGCAATTTTGCGCACACAGAGAATAACGTGTCCCAAAGACGATAAAAGTAAGCAAATCAATCTCTTCTTCAGCAACCATTACAGTTACTGCTTTTCAAATGGAAAATGTAGGACTGTGTTTGCGTACATGCAAAAATAGGTGCGGTGTCTGCAAAATGTGCGTTTGCATAAAAGCCAGCTTCTTCTCTGAGAGCTGTTATAACGAGAAACTGTTAAAATAAAACAGAAAGCAAATGAATAATTAAGACATCTAATTTGTATGAATCCTCTTCAAAAATACATGTCTGTGTGAAGGGGAAGGCGACTGACCATTAGATGAAGTACAGAGCCATGAGCTCACTGTGGAAGATATTTTTAGACAAATTAAAAAAAAAATGTTTTCTATTCAAGGCTTCATATCATGCTGTATTAAATTATGAGTGAAGGCTGGTTCTGATTTGAGAAGAGATGGCATAGCAAGATGTGATGTGTCAGAAATGTAATCGTATATTGCACGCTGATGCTCTGCTTGTCTTCATTTTGTTGGAGGCTGACCAAACTGGGAAGCTCATCGTAGCCAGGAGAATCTTAACCCTCAAGAGTCCAATCCCACAGCTCTTACACGCAGCAGTAATATTGTACCTGAATTTGGACAGGCTTGTGTGCATAAGCTGCACTGCTTCAGCCATTCCAGCATGAACACAAAGTGATATTGCCAACCTGGAGAGGACATACAGGATAGGCACCTACGCCGCACTGAAGAGCACTGAAAAAATACCTTTATTGGCTTTATAGGTTATCACTGTGTATCTTTCAGCTGTCAAGTGAGAAAAATAACTCATTAGTGGCCTACCTATAGCAACAAGTGACTTCTGCTTGGAGAATAGACACCTGGTGAGCTCATACTTTAGAGCTCTGAGAGTTGCAGGAAAATGTTTGAAAACTAGCAGGTCCTTGATATTTGTGTGCCTGTGATTATACCCATAGTGAGCAGGACCTGAGAGGTCCTCACAGTACCAAAAAAACTCCCACCAGCTGTCTACATTGTTCAGAAATGAGGATATCTTCTATCTAGAGAGGACCCACTCAAAGCTTTAACTCATAATGCCTTGCTACTGAATTTCAGTGCTCAGGAACGAAACTGTTCAGAAAAAATCACCCAGAAAAGCCAGCACTTGGCTGCAAAGCACTCCTGTTTGCTGAACGAAGAGGCAATGATTATTCTGAGTAGGTGACAAATCCAAAAGCAATAGGAAAAAAAACAAAACCTCAGCATTTCACTCAACAAATGTCCTAGGAGTGTTACCTGAGTTTAGCTGACTAATACATGAGCTGTTTGGTCCTGCACTTACTTCAGCCCCTACTTTTTCCTCTAGGCTCTTCCTCCTGACCCATGATACGGCTGTTTATTTGCTGTTGTCTACCAGGCTAAGGGGTGTTTGGTGGTGGATAAAAATTGAGAGAAAAACTCAAGAGATGCCAGCTGCCATCTGAGGGAAGACTGACTCACTCTGAGAACAGTGAGCTTTCCAGCCATGACAAGACTCTGTCCATATACCTGCAGGTCTAATGTAGCTGGTCATGGCTGCAAAACCTTGGCTGCGGAGGGATTCTGACTTGCAGAGGTCCAGCACCACGGGAGGAAAGAAAATCACATGGTGCACTCTTCTCCTGAATGAAGGCTGCCAAGGGAAAATACGAAAGAAACACGCAAGACTTCACGAGACCTCTGGTTCCCTACAAATGGCTTTGTGCTTTGCACTGGCATTGTTCTGAAAGCAATTTGCTGCATGTGTATGTGGGTCTGTACGTTATATACGCTACAGAATACAATTTTTAGATCCCTCAATGTATATTATGAGGGGGAAGAAAACAGCATGGAAAACACCAAAGTGCATTTTACACAGACAGGCATAATAAATGTCTTTCTCCAAGTCTTCAGCTGGTCCTGCTGGCTCCATTGACTTCATAGTGAAGTTATCCCAGCTGAGGATTTAGCCACCAGACTACACATTGCCATCTGAAAGTGCCATGAGTGGTACAGTTCATTTTCTCATTTGTTGGCCCCGCCAACAGGCACAACCTTCTTATGTCTTTCTCCATTCATTGTCCTCTGAAAACATCTTTTGTGTTCTCTATAGACATTTCACTTTTCCCTTGCCAAATATTAGCTTTATGACTGAGCCCTTCCTTTGATTCCTTTTGAAATATCTTCACAATGTTACCTTTCCCCAACACAACGCCCTCAGATTCCTATCAAGCAATGTTGTATTGTGTTCCCAGGTGCAGTATGAGTTAAAACAAGTCCATTTTTTTGCAAACATTTGTGCAGCTTCATAAATTTAATGAGTTCCAGTAGTTATAAATAATAAAGAACAACTAAATAATACACTCCTTCCCGTGAGTCACACGTAGGCTGGCTGCATTTCTTAATTCTCCTCCTGAAAAAAAGAGCTTGGCCTCCACTGCAAGGCAAAAGCATGTCATCCTGAGATGGCACCTCAGAACCAGACAGTAGCCTGTGAAACTCATGGATGTGCCAGAATAAGGTGTTCAAATTGAGAACACTGGTGGTGGATATGGAATGCAGTCTTCCAGTGGTGCTTGTAGATCAGTCCATCCCAAAAAAGCCTGTGCCACTCTAAGGAGGGCTGAAACTAGCACGTAACTACAGGTGGTTGCTCCTGAAGATCCAGATGCAGAACTCCAGGAAATCTCCTGGGCTCGGTCTCCACCCTCTGTTCTCTCTGACTTCAGAGACACTTAGGGTTGTCCAACCTTTTCAAGACTCAAGGGCTTTGGGCTTTAGACTTTCAGGCTTTGGACTTTGGGGCTGATAAAATGCTAGCTTCTAGCCTTCCTCCCCCAGAATGAGTGCTAACTTGTTCCACAAGTGGCCCCGCTGATGTCAGTGGGGATACCTAAGAGCTAATATCCACTTCAGTGTGACTGGGGATACCAGATTCTGATGCAAAATTGCATCAGAATTATTTTCTTCCATTTTGTAGGGCAATAACTATCTTCCTCCATCTCACTTGTGCTCTGTGGTCTAGGGAAAATGGAAAAGCTTTTCTAATGCGTAAGCACCATCTACCTCAACCAGTCACACATAGGGTACCCATCTCAAATGACCACAGGTCCCTATCCAGGGCCAGAGGGCCATGGTACAGGGCAGTGAATCAACAGGCAGTTCTCAGAAGGCGTCACAGCACTGCTCTGACCAGAGGGGCTAAGGCTCAGCACAGGGAGCTGGCTTGAGCCATCCATTCCCACGGGAGTGTGAGATGTTCAAGCAGCTCTTGTGTGGTCCTCACAGTGTTTCAAGACCAGGCCTATTTCTAGGGCGTTATATATGGATCAAACCACTCAGTGTGAATAAACAGTGACTCAGAAATCAACTGTGAGTGTAGTGAGCAGGGTAGGTGACCTCTAACAGCAAACAAAGCAGAAATTTTGATCTTGAGACAATGTTTCTCCCCTGGAGGGTGTTATTTGATTCAATCTGTGCTGGTAAACTTATTAGAGAAAGAGAGATATATATCAAAAGATCAGGAGCAGCAAGAACCAAGCACAAGAGAACAGATTTAAACACCAAAGCAGAAGTAGCATCGAGGTCATACAGAGAGAGTTCTTCCTTGCTTGTAAATGCGCTGCTGGTAGATTAACTGAATGAAGTGGAGAAAAATGTGCAATGCAGAAAGAGGAGCTGAGGCTGATGTCGGTGACTCCCTAATGACTGCTTGGCAAGCTGGCGTAGCCGGTCACTAAATGCCATGAATCATTTGCAGATCAAGATCCGAGGAGTAGAGAACACAGCTCATCCAGCTGGGCATGCCTGCAGGGCTCTGAATGCCTGAGGCCTTCCAAAACGAGCGCTTGTTCTCATCTCCAAGCTCTTTTCATTCACCTCTGTTTTCTTCTAGACTCTGCTATTTACTTGTTTGTCTGTCCTTACTTTAGTTAGTCTAGTTCTTACTTACAGTGTTAATCAAGGAGCAGAATTTCTGCTAGTTCTGATTTTTCATTATTTTATTCATTTATTTTACCTAGAGGAAATAAATTCTAAAGATTTCTGCTATTTTTTGTTCTCTTCTGTCCAAGTGCTGAACCTTGAACTGGGTAAAATAGAAAAAATCTGCCTTTGGGAAAAAATTAGTATTGGCTGGTCCTGTGCCTTGATCCTATTTCATATTTCACCTCCATCTGAATGTAGTGTCTCGTAATTGGAAGACGTGTGGAACTGGCAATCAAATTATTCTAGTGTATATGCAGTTCACATCCATGTAGCCAGCTATGGGCATCCCATAAAAATAAATCAAATAAATCTGTACAATGGGAGAAAACTGTCTTTCTCTGAAGACATCCAGAGCTGACAAAATATGTCTGAGGCCTCTACTAAAATTAATGTATGATGCATAGCAAACAGCTTGGAGAAACGGTAGCAATCAATACATTGAAGACGAGACATCCAAAACAGAGCTGTAAATTCAAGCATCCCTAACGCCACAATACTTCTGAGGTGACTCTGACAGACCTGTGGTGCTTTCTTTTACGGATACAGCCAAGTGACATCTGAGATTTTCGCATTCTCCACCAAAGCTGCAGCTGCGTAAGAGCTGATTGAGGTTGCTGCTGCCTCTGCACTGCCTGCCCCTCTGCCCCACGGCACTGCTGGCTGGATGCTCCTGCTCTCCTCACACCTGTGCCTATTAAGCTGTTGTGGTCTTGCGGCTTGAAACACAGCCTCACTCCCAGTCATGCATACCTATGTGTGAATGTGAATGTGAATGTTCCAAAGAGACCCACACCTTCACCTGACTGGAGTTGCCTAGTCTTAGCTTGCTGCGTGATCCCTGAGACACTGGTCAGTCTGTTTTGCAAGTAAAACACATGGAACCACCGTTTGGAGTTTAAACTTACATTAAAGAACAAAAATGCATCCATCCATTGTGGCTGCTCAGGAAATCTCCCTAGCAGGACCCAGCTGTGCAGTGTTTTCTTTTTCGAGTCTGAAAAGAGCCTGAAACAATACTGATGAGAAAGGTAAAGTGTCCAAACTGCTTGTTGCCATTTAGGTTTTGACTTGAAACCCTAATGAGACCATTATGAATGTCAACATTTGATACATAGTACGCGAATACATTTTAGCAGATGGAGAGGAATGGGAACGAAGCCAATATGCAGTTGAGACTGGGTTCAGAATTGCTGGCTGGAGGAGAATGGAGGGAGCAGGGATGCCAAGAAGGAAGTGGAGCAGAAATACAGAAAAGAAGATGGGAAGGGTAATCACTCCAATAGAGTTCTGCTGAATTGAGCACTAAGGAGGGAAAGAAAAATAAACAAAAAATAAACATCCAGTAGGGACGAACTGTTGGCAAAATAGTCCTTTCAACCTGCAAACGGCAACTCTTTTCTAGAGTCTAATAAAATGATAACTGTATTTCCAGAGTTTAATAAAAAGATGCCCGAGGACAAGGATGAGATGTGTAAGCAAAAGGTAAACTTAAGATTTTGCACTTGAGGGACCGGGATACCAAGAGCTATCATAGTTCACCATGTACCAAACAGGCACAGAATGTGATCTTCAAAACCCCCTTGACATTTTCTAAAGAGGAGCTTCTATGAGTTTTCTCCTTTTTTCCTCTTCCTATGTTGTCTATGTGCTGAATATTTGCACTTCTTTCCTTAGAAACAGGTCACAAAGTCTCTGCATTAAAAAGATAAGCATATCAATTCATGATATTCACTATTCTTGTGCTTTTCTTTCTCCAAATATAAAAGAAGAATCAAAATAAAATAAAAGTTAAATACTGAAAGTCAATTTCTCTAGGAAAGCATGGGATCTTTTCTGTAGCTTGGTAGCCGTTTTTATAGAGCAGATTGGTTTGCCTGCTTTTGGTCTCACATTTGCTTATGTAGCCTTCAGCAAGTGCTACACACAAGCATTAAGTCTGACAAACTTAATTTATGTTAAGAAATAATTTTCTGTTGTCATAGAAACCCCTGCAAGACGATCCAAGCATGAGCAAAACGTAACAAAGGTATGCTGGCTGGTGCTTCTGCCCGTGACATCCCCCTCATTGTTTGCATCCCACCAGTAATTTCCTTGCACCCTAAGGCAAAAAGGGAGAAAAGATCTCATCTGGCAGCATTGCAGAGAGGGCCAATCTGCCTGCAGGGTGACCACAGTGCCTTAAGGAGGCCACATTTCCCCATCCAAAAGAAGGTGTGGAGCCACCACAGCTCCGCCATCGGAGCAAATAAATGTTTTCTTTCAAATAAGAAGAAAACTGGACTGGAAATCCCCAAAGCCAAGTACTGAGACCTCCACAACACCGTGGGAAGAGAGGGAATGACTTGCTTCCATCATGCCAGGGGTTTGCTTCCATCAGCAGGAGTGAATCACGCCCATATCTTAACGTTTGCACAGCTCTTGTCATACGTAAACAATTTCTGCTTCTATCAGAGGAAACATCCAATGGACACAAGAGTAACAGACAACAAAAGAATCAATGAACATTGGTCATCATGACATGTTTGTGTCCAGCTGCCTTCGCCCAGCACGCCCTGCCCAGAGCTCCGTGCCATGGCACAGGCAATGACACCCAGCCCACTACAAATGGTCACCCAGGGACACTTCTGGGCAACGAGAGCACAGAAACATACCCTGTGCCTCAACAGTTGCACTCAACCTCAGCCATCAGGGACATTTACACCCAAGGCCTGCAGTGGCAGTGAACATCACTCATCCTTGCCACTGCTGCTGTTGGACCGATTCAGCGCTCTTTCCCAAGGGAAATCTCTATGTATCTGCTGGCATTGATTCAGCTTGCAACACGCTGTCAGCTAAAGGGTTATTGCTGTGGATCTATGGCCTTGCAAAAGGCAAAAGAGCAAAAATGTTACTGCAAGAAGTCAGAAAACCTGTAACATTTTGTGCAGAATTGGAGTTCCTCTAAGCAATGACAGGAAGAGCAAGAGGATTCCCGTCTGTAGTGCTCCTCTGGTGCAATTAGTACTGGAAACACTCCAACAAGGCAGGAACGTTGATACATTACAGCTTCTTTTTCCCTCTAATGCTGATTAGTTGCAATATGTCAATAATTAGAAGAGAGTTTAGTGAACAAATATTGCCTTTTTTTCTGCTGGTGCACTGTCCAGACAGTTTTATTTTCCCCTTATTATTTATCATTTGAAAATGTTTCCCAATAATGTCCCCACGTCCTTTCTGATCTGAGGCGCGCTCATATTCCTCCTGCAAGAGTTAGGAACAGAGGCAGGTCTGGCAGCGGTTCTGATTCCTGATAAGGTGAAAGCAGGTTTTAGTGCTGGGTGTGCCGGTGAATTCCAAACTGATATTTCCCAGTGCTCTCTGTAAAATGAATTGTCGTGGGCTTTCCATGCAGCTTTACCTTTGCTAATAAAGAAACAGAAAGGCAGGGCACAAGGGACAGGAAGACAGCTGATGTGTACTTGTCTAATGGTGTAGGGGGATGTTAGTAGGCATTCTTGACAGGAGTCTAGTCGCAACAATCTGAACAGAAAGCCTGGTTCTTTGCTTCTTTTCCCAAGAAAAAGGTGAGGAAGGGACAGAAAATGAACAGAACTTAATTATCATCATAATTATGGCTGCTAGATTGTAAGAAGTGCCTATCTGCCACTTCCTCTCCGCGTGCACATGTACGCGTCTCTTTTTATGTTCACTGCCTGTCTGCAGCTTGTCTTATGCACGCATCTCGTTATGTCTCATTATCACATCTCATTCCCATGCTCTTTATAGTGCAAAACAAGGTGTGTATTTGGCTATGAAAACGCTGGAGGGGGTAAGCACGTTTTGCATGGGAGATGTTGCATTATCATGTCAATCATTGCTCCTTCTCTTCCTTAGTCTTCGCAGATTAATCCTGGATGAGCCCCAGCTGGAATGCTGCTGGCACTGGGGAAGCTCAGATTTAGACACCACATTCTCAGCCCAGGTTCACTGGCTGTGATTCACATCCTGTTATCAAACTTGGGGCCCGAAGCTTTCCTCCCAATATGCTGAAAATCTGCTTTAGAGCTAAGCACATCTTACGGGTTGCTGGAGAAGGATCGTCATTGCCAGTTGAACCTTTACTCTGAGGTCCTTTTCCTTCTTTCTTTTTTTTTTGTCCTGTAGGAAAGGCTGCTGCTATTATCCAGTCCAGCTACCAGAAAAGGAGTAGAGGAGGACCGCAGGGTCTGTCATGATGTACCCACCGATGCTGGCTGGGTGCGCCAGGGAGGGAGCGGTGAGATGGGCACAGTCGTAGGACCAGAGGCAGCAGCTCTGTGGGAGAGAAGGGCTGTTGGATATGAATATAAACTGTCTTACTGCCAAATCAAGCAGTTCCATTTGTTTCTTTCTTTCCTTTTTTTTTTTTTTTTAACAAATAAGCACAGACCTATAGACAAAAATGTAATTGCATGCTCTCGTTAGTATGCTGTAGCTTCACCCTTCTCCCTGCTGTCTGGAGCCTTGCCCACCTCCAGCACACTTTCCGATGCAGACTTCCCCTTGAATAGGTCTGGTGGGTGCCTGTGTCCTCCCCTGCCACGTTCCTCAGGGGGTGTCTGTCCTCCCCCTGCCCTGCACCCATGGCAGCCATGCTGCTGGGCCTCACTGGGATATCACCAGGAGCAGGACCAAGGCCCCCCTGGGCTCAGATGTGTTACCATACAAAGGAAGGAACACCCCAGCCATGCAGCTCCAGGCAGGGGCAGTATCTCTAAAAAGCAGGCAGAAATACAGCACAAAACAATGACTGCAGCGTGCTTATGCACCCATTAAAATTCATACTGGCCAGGCTGGATAACACATATCCCTATACGCTAAAATGGATTCATTCAGTATCTGCAAATGGTTTACAGATTTTTCCCCGAGATCGGGGCATTGCCTGGGGCATGGCAGACGTATTTGCAGGGCAGCATATCAGCAAGCAGCTTGGTTGTGACAAGCAGACAGATTACAACAGGGGTCTGAAGATGATCCCCCATGTGCCCACCTATGTGTGACTCAAAGGCCAGCCCTCCTCGGGATGCACTCACCACTCTCGGGCTGTGCCCAAATCTCTGCTTTGCCCACAGACAGGGCCAGCTCATCTGAGCGTTGCCTTCATGCTGCAGCAGGGTGGGCTGTAACCTGAAATCCTTGTGCTGCCTACAGTACTGCTGGCGGGCTACGGAGAACCATTTTCCCAATGACCTCTATGAGCAAGGAGAGCACTCTGGTCCTGTGATTTGCTGGAAAAGGATCACAGAGCAGCTTGGATTAGCATAATGCCAAAGGTTGTGGGAGGTATTTATATACATACACACATATATGTACAATCATAGAATATCCTTAGTTGGAAGGGACCCAAAAGGATCATCGAGACTTCAGAAATACTGCCTGCCGTGGAGAAGAGGAGCTAACCACCTCTTCTAGATCCTCCTTGACATGTGGCAACAAAAATCTCCACTTTTCTTTGAAAATCAGCATAAGGCAATATCGTTTACATGCATTGTTTCCTGTCCTTCTGGGCTCTCACTTCTGAGATATATCCACTTGCTGGTATGTAGAACGCATTTAAGCCTCGCAGTAACATCTGTGCTTTGAGACCCTCACTAACCAGCACAACTGGGAGGCTGGCATACCTCAGACCTGGAAGAGGAGGATGGGGAAAAGATGGTATGCTCTCTGTGAGAGCCAAAATTTGGAATATAATTCAGCTAAAGTTGACTAATTGACCTGCTCGTTGGACATGTGCCAGGCTGTAGCCTCATCAAGAGATTCCAGATTAATCACATGCCTCTTCGAAAGGCGTCTTCGTGAGGTTTTTCTGCAAAAGCTATTGACATGCTTCCAGTTATGTTGGACTCTCTGGTAAATATAACAGCGGGGTTTTTAGCACACGTGATACAAAAAGAGGTGAAGAGGTATCCCAGGCTAGTTAAAACACAATTTCAGCACCAGTCTGGCTGCATCTGTTTCTCAATCAATCATGTTGCACTGCCTCCATGATCAAACCACGCACAGAAAGGCCTTAAGAGCTGAAATAATGAAACCCTAAGGAAGAGCAGCTTCTAATGAAAACAACAGGGCTGATAATTAAACTTCCACCAATGCTCTGAGCTGGCAGTCAGCTCAGCTGGCACACAGAGTCCAAATTCTCGGCTGTCTGTCTTTGGGACTGATCAGCCTCAATGCTCTTTCACCCTACCTCTCCAAAATGGGGTGAAAGGCTCTATTCTGGCAGCAGGCAAAGCTGTTTCCATCTGGCATACTCCTCCTTTCTCCCTGGAGTTTCCCCCAATTGATTTTTAAGAAGCTGTCTTATATACCCCTCTCCCCAGCTTGCCTCTGGGCTCCCAGCTCGCTCCTGCCTCATTACCTCAGTTTCGATGCCCACAAGACATTTTAATAAGAATTAATTCCCTACCTGAGAAAGCCCTAATATGCACCGCGCAGCGATGTTAATGAAAAACAGCATGTGCTGTACTACTTGATTCCTGAGATCTTTTGATTAATTGTGACAGCAGCATTAACAGTCCAACATTTACTTCAAGTCAGCTGCTGACTGACAAAATATTTATCGATTATATTCCAATATATGTCATACCTACAAATCCCCAGGTGAATTCAAAAGTGGCTTCTATAGCCACTGTAGTCTCTATATAATAAACTATTCCTGGGACTTGTTTTTTTTTAAGATATGCCCCACTGTATTGCAGAATATTTTTGCAGAAATGCCTACTGCATGCTCTGGGCTTCGTGGCTCTGCTTAGCAGCCTAGCACCAGCAACTTTTATTTTTGTAGCTGGTATTTGCATAACTTGGGCAACGACTGCTGTAAGAGCTCCGTCTTTCCAAAGCTCTTATTATCACAAGGATCCAGGATAAAATGTAATGACCTTCTGTGCTTATTAAGGTTCTTTTAACCTGCTCTTTGAGCTGCTTGGAATTCGTGAAGTGTTTTATCCTGACAGGATGATAAAGAGGCAGGGAGCAGAAAGGGAGGGACTGAATCAACAAGAGACAAAGTGAATTACAAGTTTCCCAAACAATCAGGCCAGATAGCTGAAAACCAAGGACAGACTTCCTTGTGACCCGTGCTGCTGCTCTACGAGCATGGCATCCTCCTTGTAGCTTCTTCCACTGGGAAAGAATTCTTCACGTGAATATTTTTGGATTCAACAACATATTTTTATTAGATTTTAGCACCCTTATTTGGTTTTAATTTTTTTCTTCCCTTTGCAGAAGACTTTCATAAAACCAGAAGTGTATTAACATTTCTCCTTCAATCTCCACTGCAAATAGCAACCTGACCCAAAGGCACGGCGTGGGTGCCAGCAGCAGAGGCACATCAGCTCAGTGGGATACACCCCATGACATGGGAATTTTGTTGGTCAGAGCAAACTATCAGATGATCAGGTGCGATTTTAATTGAAATGTGAAGCCTGAAAGGATTCTGGAAAGAACTATTTTTAGATAGAGGAAAGGAGAATTCCTTGAAATTTAAGGCAAATAATGGTAATAATAATGGCCCTTCAATATGAGGTATTATTTTTTGTATTTGTGAATTTCCTAAAGCATTGTTTTCCTCCACTATTGCTGAGTAAATCACTGTGCTCCACAACTGCATTTACATTTTCCTTTGTCTCTGAGGACAGCCAGCTTGAGTTAGCTGTTCACAGCCAAATCCTGAAGAATGGGATAGGAGCGCGCATGCGGCAGTGGATGAAAGCAGCTCCCCGCTCCCCCCGTCCCCAGCCTGGCAGCAGAGGGGTTACAGGCTGGCAGCAGCTTGGCTTCCCTCGAATATGTTAAGCTCTCTGTGCCCCTCCAGCAGCTCCAGGCTCTTGGTTGAGATTATATCCATTATTGACTAGAATCACACCAAAAAAGCTTTGCTTTTAATACACCCTGCAACGTTCCTCAAAGCTTAGGAACTGACATCAGCTGTACATATTTACACTGGATGTTCAATCGCTGCACCAAATATGCTCTGCAAGCTTGTCACCTCTCATGTGTTAACGTGCCTTGGGTCGTCCTCAAAGTTGGAAGGGAAAGGTTGGACAACAATGTGATATGGTGAAGCCAACGCTGAAGTGTTTTAATTCAAAGTCATTACCACACATCCAGAAATTTTTGGGCATGTTTTTAAATTTCATCAGGGCATTTTCCTGAATTCCCACATTCCTCTTTCTTTTCTTTCATTTTCTTATCCTTTTCCCCTTCCCCTCTTCCCCTCTCTTTTCCTTTTCCTTCTTCTCCTTCTTTTCCTTCTCCATTCTCTTCCCCATCTCTATCTCATTCTCCCTACCCTTTTCCTTTTCATTTTCTTTTAGCTCTCCCCATTTTTCTCCTTTACCGTAGTCTATTCTGCATTTTTTGTTTTTACTGCTCTATTTCTTTTTTATTTCGAGAAGATACTGAACGCGTGATACAGTTTTGGATGCTTTTGCTCCTAATGATAAAAACGGGCCAAGTTTCGCACCCTATAAATTTGGCATAATTCCACTGATATTAATGGAATTTAAACTGACATCAGACTCCAACCCTACATTTTAATGGTTGATTTGCATGGTCTCAGCTGTGAGACAATTTGTCTTTAGCCTACTCTAAGCCCCCATTAAATCAGAAAAAGAATGTTTCTGACTGAGCATGCCAATCATTACGGCTTATCTAGTGAGAGATGCCACATGCTTCCTCCCGCTCTCTCTTTATTTCTGACAGCTACTTATGCTTCTCATTGTCTAATTGGGGCTGCCAATCCCCCCCGCTCATCCCAATCTGGCCAGCCCAGACGCAAGAGTCTGAAATGTTTTTAAAATCTGCGTACGGTTGTTGATTACAAAGAGACGGAAAAAAATACAGCCTAGATGTTGTGATATACTCACTTCGATGCGATTGTTGTTCAAGACTCCATTTGAACTGTAAAAAAATTAAAAGAAGAAATTGCATCCTAATACTTAGGCTTTCTGACTCTAAGGTGGGAAGGGTACTGCTGATGGATGAAGGCTGTATTTCCTCCTGAAGTTTGCACTCACAAAGCAGGCAGATCGAAACCCTGTGATTTGTTGCTTGCCATGCTGTGGAAGAGGAGGAGGGACGAGCTATCTCAGGTAGTACCAAGTGGCAGCAGACACAGCTTGCCAACATGCTGCAGAGTGCAGCACAGGGCTCCTGGAGGATCTCATCCGGAGCAGCAGTGCCTGGCAGGTCAGGACCCTCTTTGCCTTAGTGCAGAGAAACAAGAAGTGCCCTGTGCTGGGGAGCCCACTTGATGAACGAGAGCATTCCCTCTGGGGAGCTCACATCTGCCAGCTGCTGCTGAACCTCACTGCTGCGGCTTGCCAGGCAGCACACTGGCATTTGGGCTGCAGTGTCCCAGCGGGGCTGGCAGAGCTCCGACATTCCCCTGGGACCTGATCCAAAGCTCGGGATTCAATGAGGGGAAAAAGCCCATTGATCTCAGGGCTTTGGGATCTGTCCTTTTGCTCTTCTCCTTTGAGGATTTATCCAACGCTGACATGCACACATCACTTCTGAAGCACACAGAGCACTTGGTTTTAATCTCACATTTCCCTGGTGACAGGAAGGGAAGTGTGATGGCAGCTGACATCGAAAAATGCTCATTATTCTGTACACTATTACTGCTTTTTACTACCCCGTGGAAGATAGAAATTATGGTGAAAGTTCACGAATATTTCGGGGTTTTTAATCAGTCCTTGCCTGCCCTTAAAGGCATAGTAAAATATTACAACATGCAATTTTTATGTGTGTGTGGAGAAATGATGAGCATGTTTCGTATCAAAATGGGAAGGGAGAGATAACCATCAACAACTAAAAGCCACTGTTAAGCAAATTATCCTTTTCCCTAGAAAAAGCTTAGAGGGAGAGATTCTGATTCAGTTGAATTCTCTTCTTGAACTGGAAGGTAAGAACATTTTATACCTGTAAAGGCTTCATTTCAAAAATGTAGACCACTGGCCCATGGGCAGCAGTGCTCTGCTAAGCCCCAGGGTATCTGTGGCTGCAGAGCAGACTCCTGATTCCTGGTGTCCCCACAAAGAGCAGCATCCAGAGCAGCGGGCTGCGGGGTCTCCACGTGACGCCTCTCCAGGTCTACGGAGCCAGACCCCTCCTTCCCACTGCAGAGGGCCACCAAGCATGGCTCACTTTCATAAAGCAAGAGGGATGCTTAGCTATATTTTTAGATTTTCATTCCAGTCCGACACCTTTTTGCTTCTTTGTTTCCTCACTGGCTAGTGCCATTTTTTCAGCACTAGATGTCAGTGTGGACATACGATACCAGACTGCTTTGCATTTTTCCATTCACAAGAGGAACTATTGCCATCCAGAGTGAAACCAAGCCTCCCCAGTCTCACGATGTGCTTCCTACAAAAGTCTCTTCTTTCCCGTTTGACCTCCACCAGGAAGGTGTACAACTGCATGCTGTCCTTGGTTTGGGTTTGTGTGGCTGTAAAAGGGCCCTCTTCATTTTGTGATCATGTCACGTCTGAGTTGAAGAGGAGCTACCACAACTCTGGAGGAAAAGCTTTGTTTAGGAAGTAATAGGGACAAAGAAAAGGTTCTGAATGATCTTGATAAATTGTGATCCCCCTAAGGAGGTGATGTACAGGTGCTCTACACGGGTGGCTCATCCTATAACTAGCAGCACCCATCTCAACAAAAACCCACTGTGAGGCTGAGTCTATGCATTCCCATTGTCTGAAAGATCATTTCATCATCTAGAAATGTTTTGCTACAACAGCCTGTTACAAGCACTGTTCTAACTTGAGCCTGGCATTTTCTGAATACTGAACCGAAACCAGCTAAGAGCAGAGCAGCGCAACCAACCAGGAAGTGTGTGCTGGGTTCCCAAAGTCAAAAAAGGACACTTTTGCTTTCTGTCACTCTTTAGAAAACATTTTGTTTCTGTAAGAAATGTAAAACTCTAAGTCAAAATCACGAATGGTCCGTATGCTTTTACTGGAGGGTTGAGGAACAGGCATGAAGCACCCCAACTCCCCTCACTTCGTAAGCAGCAATTGAGAACAAGGACATTGCTCCTCCTGCTCCTAGGGAAGTACATGCCAGGGACAGAGAGGAGGAAGCGGCTTCACAATTCCCTTTGCTCATCTCTTACTTTCATGTGTTCTGTTTTCTGCCAAGTGGATCAGAGCCAGCTCGACAGATGGAGCCTTTTACACCACCCTCATGCCTGCTTTACACCAGGCATGGTGTGCAGCAGCCTAGGCAGAAACGCTTCTGGAACAGCACGGGAAGTGGAGCTCTCTGACATTCCTCTCGGCTCACTCTGGCTGCAGCCCTGATCCAGGCCTTCAGAAAAGTCCAGTTACATGCTTTTGTATTCTTCCCTATGCACTTGTTAATAAAGTATTACCCTGATACATACACTAGTAAACCCTCCTTTTAATATACCTTGAGGCTGTTGCTGTCCCTTTGACTTCTGTTGCGAGAAGTCGCTGCAATGCACGCATGACTGCCCAAGCAGCTGGGCTTAAAAGCCCTTTGAGGAGCTACCTGGTATGTTCTTGTTTCTCATTATTAGGCTTATCAGCAGCAGACTGTAAGTAGAAGGCTATGAAATATTAAAAAAAACAATGCTTAAAACTATCAATTGAAAATACTGTGCAAAAATGAGGACAAAAGTATTTTTTCTCCTGGATTCTGCGAAGTTAAAGTAATATTTGGCAGATAATACAGAACCTGAGAGAACACAAATTGTACTTGGCAAATCTAATGTCACATGGCTCTACCACCTGCTGTCATTGCTACATATTTTGTTTTGCTATTGTTTCTGTAATAATGTTTTCCATTTACTCACCTCTTTCTATAGATGTCTAGCACTCAAGCAATTAGTACTGCTAATGAAAGATGTATCCTGCAAAAAAGCTTGTCTGCAATCAGCTTCTGAAGACTGATTTACCTGTGCAATATTCACTGCGTCAGGACTCAGAGTGCTTTCTTTATTAGCTACCATGAATTGTTCAGACGGAGCTTTCTGCAAAGCCGAATGCCTCTCTAGGCACAGGAGGGATTCATGGTCTAGTACCCTGAACTGCAAGACAAAACAATGTCATTCAGGAATATATTTCGAAAGACTCCCATTATTTCCCTCTGCAGAAATAAAGAGGGCTGAAGCCATCCACAGTCCTCCCCCAACTCCCAAATCCACATTCAGCTCGCACTGCTGGGTGATGACACACAAGAGCTGCAAATAAGAGAGTAAACACACTTCCCATCTGTTACTTTGTCCTCCACCCCCTCTTCTTAGAAATCACAGAAAAATCAAATGGATGGAACCTTTACAGGTCAACTAATCCACCCCCACGCTCCCATACCCACAGATCTGTGTATCAACACCTTGCCCAAATAAACACAGACTGATGTCACTTCATTTATGAATTGGTGCAAACGCCTTCAGCGTAGGCACAGGCATAGCCTAAGTCACTATTTATCTTCAGTTATTCCTTGAGCTCACAACAAAGGCAGTCTGCACTGCAGCTTCTGAGGAAAGATAGGACTGAGGGGGCTGTAGATGCATGAAAGGTCAGGAAGTACACACAGTGGGGTATTGCATGCAAAGGTGATAACAAAACCCACCAAACTAACAACAAGTAGAACTAAACAGTCTATGAGAGAACCAGTAACTGCACTCAAGTGGTAAATTCTTATGAATGGCATTTGGTATTGGGTATGGTTACCTACTACAGTACTCACTGGCTGCAATAATTCTGCCCTGTAGAATAGCTTAGAAATTATTATGGTGAATACGCTTTCCTATCAGAATTGTTAGCCTGAAGTGAATTTCTTATCGCCCTACTTCACAGCACACGGTAATGGAACGCGCAGCACAAATTGCCATTTCTTCAAGTAAATTATTTCCACATTTTTCTTCCTGTACAAACGGCCAATCAGTAGGTCAAGCCAAATGTCAATTTATTTTTAAGACTACGTTACCTTTTCTGTGAACATTAGCTTTCTGTACGGGTAGCCCTAGCATACAAAATACAGTATATTGTTTACACTGTGATAGAAACTTCAGAAAAGCATAAACCTCAAACATGAGGCAAAAGGTTTTAAACACAGTCTTCATAAAACAAGGACAAACGTCCTCACAGTAAAAACATAAGTAACCACACATTTCCAGAATAACTTTAGGACTCAAACCTTAAAAGACTTTCAGAGCTTCTGAGCTTTTATAATCCTTGAAGATGATCACAGCATAGTGCAGGACTCTTTTTACTGCATCAGTGTATGCATAAATCTTCGCAGGAGTAAAGCCAACATGAGCGAAGTGTTATTCCATGCAAGTAAAAATCTAAGATACGGGATAACAAGGTCTTCTGCATCTCTCAGAATACCAGCTGGAGATACACTGATACCAAAATGCATCACAAAAGGATGCCTACAACGGGTTTATGTGTAATTTATAGTCATATGGACAGGGATCATATGGGACCTATTTCATTTAGCATTTAGTGAACATATCTGAGGAGAGTTTGGTCTGCCGGATGGCTTCAACTACCCGCAGGTGCCAGGCACGTGTATTTTACACAAGCCTTATTTTAAAGGGATCCAGTAGCTCTGTTTTGCTCTATGACCAACTGAACGCTTCAGAAGTCTCTATTTTCAGTATCTGTGGGGAGCTGCTGTGCAGTGGAGTTTATTTTAAATACCTGAAATAGACAACAACGTAAAAACCTCATTGTTCTTTTCCAACCGCAGCTCACACCCCTAGTTTGGTATCTGATCAGAAAATCGCCGAGCCCTATTAGGAGCCCAGCTTAGCTATTGGAAAATTAACCGTATGTTATGAGTATCCGTCAATGTTTTTACAACCCTTCTCCTTTAGAAATGAGTACCTGATCAATTCTGAACAGAATTTAAATCTCCAGCTGCCTTCTTTAGTCTAGACGCTTTTGACAAAGATGAAACCTTGCCTGAAACCTTGTCGTAGTCTCTCTGTAAAAGCCACCGAAGAAGAGTGTAGGAGAGGAGAGGGAGGATGATCCGTTAGCATAGCTTGCTGTTGACCAAAATTTAGACTCCTGTTCCATTTATCAGCACACATTTTCCATAATGTGCAATATTATGAATTTACAACTAATTTTGTAAGCTAAGGGCACATCTGGCACTTGATATTTTCAACAAAGCTGGTGAAGAAACAAGCTTATTTTCACTTGCTGATAGACAAGCCAGTGTAACCACAACTAAAATGGAGGCACACAGCTTATAACAAAGAACTGCAAGTGCAGTTGCCTGTCTAAACCAGTTTTTTTCCACTATCCTGGATAAGGAACAAGAAAGTTAGTTCCTATTTCATGCTTATTTAATTACGAATAAGATTCCTTAGATATGTTTCTACAAGAATAATAACAGCATTCATCCATGTAGGCCTACAGAAGTTAATTTTTATATAACTATGTACTTTCCACTGAGTCCTTGAGATCTGTGGAAATTTGGTCAGCAGCAATATGTTCTACTTTCTCTCTGCACCGTCTCCTCTTGCCAACGATTATTTTCTGTGCTGTGTAGGA
Source organism: Penelope pileata (assembly GCA_013396635.1). Taxonomy (NCBI): domain Eukaryota; kingdom Metazoa; phylum Chordata; class Aves; order Galliformes; family Cracidae; genus Penelope; species Penelope pileata. The sequence goes on from WBMW01000873.1 coordinate 19,908, forward strand.
AATAAAAATTTTTATGCAAATGACTTCTGGAGCATATTAATGAACAAATGGGTGGAAACTACAGTGCCACGTACTTGCCTCTGCAAGACTTACTGCTTGTCGACAGTCACTTGTTAGAAGAAATGTTAGCCTGAAAACCTCACCGTACTACTGGCTATACAGAGCAAATTTCTGTCTGTAGAAAAAATTCTATTCAACCTTTTATAAGAGGGAGCAGAAAGGATGGAGGGGAGAAAGCTGGCTCAGAAGCATGTCACGCCGCTTTTCTGAAGACGTAGGCGTTCGCTGAGGTATGCGTCCTGTTTAGATTCACACTTGATAGTGAAATCTGCAAATATTATACTTAAATGCCCTAGACGCAAAACAAGAACGGAAGCCAAAAGAAAATCACATCTCACTGGGAATATCCATGCTTTCTGACAGGGAGTCCCGTTGTTGTGACTTGTTTTCTGCAGCTGATTCCTTTCTGTGAAATATTCTATGCTGGTAGAGGTAATTTTCTGACTGTACCACTGAATAGCTCTTCGGATGTCTCGAGGTCTTCTTTCCCCTCAGGCTTTACTATTTAATTCTAAATTGAATAAAAGGTTATTCATAACTGCACAGGATCTGTTTAGTACCTGCTCAACTCTTCAGATCGTTGTAAAGAAAATACAGATGGCCCCGCGGTGCTGCGTAGCCATGCAGTATTTTCAAAATGCTGTTTATCCTCACAGCCAGCCAGCTCCCCTGCTACTCGCTAGCAGAGTTTTTAAGAACGCGCTAAAGCTCCTAGCACACCGCCCTCCAAATCTGCTCTGATAGGGCTGCACAGGCGACGAGCCTTCTGCGAGCAGCAGAAAATATGAGTCATGTCTGCACCATCCCCTGCCCATGTGGATGCTTGGAATTAAGCAAGAGAGGAATTCCTGCTGCAGCTTCTCCTTCTGTGGGAACATCAATGGGACCTCTGCCTTCTAGGCGACTGCTTGTTTTCTGTACCATTGGCATCTCTGAGATTTGGCGCAAGATGGGTTTCAAAAGGAGCCAGCGGCAGAGCAGGCAGCGCAATCACACTGACTTGCTTTTTTGAGGAAACAGCTTAGGAAGCGCCTGTGCTTGGTCTACCTTGGCCTCTCTGCCCATCCTCTGAACGGGGTTTGGATTAGTCAGAGTGCCTCAGCTATCCAGGAAAGTGGTGTGGGAGCAGTGCTGGTAACCTCCTCTGCCACCCCGAGCAGCGGCACCTCTCCTTGCAAACCAACCGTGAGCTGCACTGCTGTCAGAAAGCACCTGCAGTGGTGGAAAGGGGAAAGAAAAGTGAAAGGGAGGCCTCCACACCTATTCACCTCTGAGAACAAGCGTTCCCAGATGCACTAAAGCAATACTTGGTATGTGAATTAAAGCTTTGATCTGTTTTGCTGTACTCATTGCAGAACTGTTGGGGTCCTGTGGCCCTGTGCCACAGGCAGGGATGCAGCTGGAGCCCAGTCCCGCGATGGACTCAGCTCTGCCTGACAGGACAGGCCTCGTTGGCAGCCAGGGATAACCCAAAAACCAAGCAGCCATGGCTCTGACCATGGATGGCTGGTCGCAGGAATCACGTCTGTATGCCTTCAAGGTGTAAGATATTCACCATCATGTACCATTACAGAACAAAGCGATTTCTGATCTTACTCGTTTCATCTTGAGCAGATCGAGCCCGTTATCCGCACGGGTATAATTCACAGGGCCAAAATTTGTGGTGAATCTTTATTTGTGTAAAGCTTTCAGCAACGGGGGCTGTGCCCTGACGGAGGGGAGCCCCCACCCGGGCGGCGGGGCCGCGACACCGTCTCATCAGCCGGGAGCCGCGCCAGGACAGCCGCCCCCCGTCGATTCCGAGGAGCGACACACACGCTCGGAGGCCGCACGTTTTATCAAAGCCCCGCCGCACGTCACCGGGGAGCCGCAGGTCGCCTCAGCGCGCCGCCCGCCAACCGCCGTCCCCAACGGCTGCGTCGCGCCCGGCGGCGATTGGCGCCCTAACAGCCCGCACCGCGCGCGAGGCTGAGAGGCGGGCGGGCGGGCGGCTGCCTGCACCACCCGGGGAGGGATGGAGGGAGGGGTGCCCCCGCCCCCAGCATGGCGACAGCGCGGAGGAGCGGCTGCGCC